>JAUKNK010000017.1:1882500-2092500 GCA_030765055.1 Mantis religiosa | reverse complement strand
ATACCTATACTGCAGCGGTCAACAATTGGATGGATTTTGTGCTAGAGCAAATCAAGTAGCACTGTGCACTGCCCTGAGTACCGTGCGATTTCAGTGTGAGACAAGACGAGGAATTGGACAGTCGTATTGTCTCGTATCTTGCGGTTTGTTTTCGTAAACATAATTTCGGTTGGAGAATGTAATGTGACACGTAGGACACCTACTCCTACATTTATGCCTTCATGGGAACAGTGTTTCTTTTTTTATAGAAGGTGTTAGTATAAGAGCATTCAAAACGAAACTCACCTTATGGCAAAGGCAGTTAACCTCAAAGAACTTGGTACATTTCCCAAAGCTCTCAACAGTTCAGAAGTTTGTTCAGGTCATGGACATGCAAGAATATGTTCAAATATTAAGAGAGTTGAACAAAGAATTTCAGAAAAGGTTTTAAGACGTGGAGTAATTAGAGCCAATTTTCCAAATATTTGCTGAGCCTTACTCTACACGTGTTGATAATGTTCCATCTGAGTTGCAACTTGAACTTATCGATTTGCAATGCAATCGTCAAATGAAAAATAAATTCCAAAATAGAATTAGTTTGAGCGATTGCTATTCATATTTTCCAAGAAATACATTTCCTCGACTACACAGAAACGCCGCTCGTGTTCTGAAGATGTTCGTATCCACGCACACACACACACACACACACACACACACACACACACACACACACACACACACGAACAATTTTTTTCGCAAATGAAATTAAACAAAAACTGCTGCAGAATTAAATTGTCGTATCAGAACTTAAAATGTCAACTTAGACTAGCTGCTGCACAAACATTGATACCTAATTTTGAAAAGCTAGTGTGTCAAAAGAGACAACAAAAATATAGAAAACTATTTTATACTTCTGATTAATATGTTGTGCTTATTGCATTTCTTCGAGCTGTATTGTAAGGAGATTGTCGATTATTTTAATTTTGTTTACACTGTCAATTTATTGTTCATTTGCTTTTTTATCAAAATATAGGCACATAGTTGAATGATAATGAAAGAAACAGTTAAAACAATTTATATAACAATGATATCCACCATATTACAATTCGATTATTATTGTTGCACAGTCAATTGTGCATTTAAATTGCAAGATCGGCATTCCGCCACTGCTCTAAAGGCTACGGAGTGTACGGTAGACTATTCCGGCGTACAACGGGTAAACTTGCACGACCTACTCTGCACAATGTGCATTGAGGTGGTGGCCACTGCTATACTGCTTGCAGCGGGAGAATAAAGTAGATGTAAACAAAACCAAATGACCTTCGTAGCGCACCTTCTTCACAATTTCCATGTTGCTTCCGCCTTGTAAATAGTTCCTTGAAAAAATACTGATTCTTAGGTGTGGAGTCTTTCGTTCGTTTTGCTAAAGCGCACAATAAGTGCGTAATAAGCATATTTCAATTATAAAAACATGTACTAATAGATAGTTAAGTTCATTTGTAATTAAAGTAAATCATGGTGCGCGCGGATATTGAAGCAGACAGGCATATCCAGTTGTGAATCATGGTGGAACTGGCAAGTAGTATTAAACATGCGTGCGGAAAGCCTTTACGAAGTGGTGAAAAGATAATAATATAATAAGTTCACTGAACAATTTCCAGAACTTGTTATCGATGAAATGATGAAGTTAACGTCTGAGTTTACCACTGTGTCGGTTTCCAGTATAGTGCGCGCAAGGAAAGTCACATTCGGTGAAGTTTCAACTCCCGGCAAGAAGAGACCACGTGCCAGACAGTGTTGGATGTTGTCTGTGATGGATTTGTGTTAATCAATTCTTTGTTAACAATGAACCTCCCACCTTAAACAAAGTGATGTTGGCTGTTAAGTCTGATCCTGAGCTTCCAGACTTCAAACGATCTTCCCTCCACAAACTGCTGCTGGTAATTAGTTCCGAATTTCGAATTTGAATGCTAGTACACTCAGCATTCCATGTTGTAACACCTGATGACTGGAGTGGCTGTTGCCAACTTGTGATTCGTGAGGAACAAAAACTCTAGGGCTTGGAGGGCATAATTTACATCGCCATGGAAAAATGCGTGATACATCTAGGGGATGAGTGATCGACCGACAAGGAGACGTTGGACTTGGAGGGTATCGAACCGATTTCCAGCTCAGATTAGAGGAATGCAATTGACGTAAGTAGAAGTTAATTATAATAGATATTGTCACGAGGCAAGAGAGGGAGAAACGGGGAGTGGGGGAGGCGGATGGCGCTAAGCCACACCTACGCTTATGCGTAGCGCTAATGACATGCCGAGTAGAGACGGGGTGGGGAGACAAGTAACCAGAAGTCACTGGTTTCCCCTCCTCCTACCTTCCTCCTGGAAAGTCCGTGAAACCTCTCCTACGTCTTTTCTCTCCATTGCAGAGAATTTTCCAGAAATGCTGGTTCACGTATAAATAGGAAGGCGGTGTGCCGAGTGGACCTGCGAACTGGTAGATTGTAATTGTATGTGTTACGTAATTTTGTGTGGTAGGTATTTCTGCTGTTATCTGCAAGTGTACCAAGCGCAATTCGGCGGAAATAGAAAGCGTTTTGAATTTGTTCGACTTGGACTTTTAATTCCTCGAACACACGAAGTCACAATATTAATAGTGTGCTGCGTGATACTTAGCTCGAAAAATGTGCCTTTAGTGTCTGAATTTTATACATATTATACTTAACGAAGCGATTTAGCAGTTGGCCTGATTAAATACGTGTTATTTGTGTGGAAAATGCATATTCATATTATTAATACATATTAATATTATACATAAGGAAGCGGAAATAGTACTCTCATTACGAACGCATGTGGACGCGCACTGATGCCTTACATTCTCTCGTTGGACATAGTGTACACTAATGACCTGGATCCGTACATGGCCCTCTACATCAAAATATCGACTATAAAATCAATGTACATGGCCATCATACAAATTTCCAAAGTAGATAACACGATTTATGTTCTACTCGACCCACGGTCTCGTCTGTCAATATTCCAATCTGGTATTGTACTATAAGTTATTTGATGGAAATTAATCATTTCTTCACACTAGCCGTATGCAGGCTAAGGTTTTTGATAGATAGATTCAACATGAAGAATTCAATGACATGGCCGGGATTTGAATCACGGATCTCTTAGTTTCCGTGCAGTCCCTCTAACTCATGGAGCTACAGTGGCCAATGTGCCGTCTTGACATTAAATTCTCCATTTGACTCATGTATTTCCTCGGTAAAGCACTAGGGGCTCTCGCTTTCGAGATACCAAGAGATCCGTGGTTCAAATCCCGGCCATGGCACTGAAATTTTCATGTTGACTCTGTCTATCAAAAACCTTAGCCTATACACGGTTAATGTGAAGAAATGATTAATTTCCATCAATTAACTAATATAAAAAGAGTTAAATGATGAAGCTTGGGACTCAAGTACTTAGGATTGCAAGTCGTCACAAACGGTACATCTCGGATGCGAGAGCTCCTAGTGGTCTACCGGGGAAATATTCGAGTCAAATGGAGAATTTAATGTCAGGACGGCACGTTGGCCGTGGTAGATCAATGGGTTAGAGTTACTGGACGGAAAGCAGGAGATCCGTGTTTCAAAAGCCGACCATGGCATTGAATTTTTCATGTTGACTCTATCTATCTCGTACTGTAATTTGATACGTTACGAAACTGATATCGTAAATCATTATTACACAATCTTCTTTTTAAGAAATCAGTGTTTATATACGTGACTAGCCGGCCTACTTGGTCTTGAACCACTAGTTGATTTAAACTCCGTGATAAATTAATTAAGTTAACTTTCCACAAACTTAACGAAATAATTATGTTATCTACGGGGTTCTTTCTAAGAATTTAGTCCTATTAGTTGCATTTTTCCACATTTCTAATTAACGAATGTAGAAGCCCCACAAAGAGATGTGAAACATGTACAGAACTGCTGACGTCTTTAACTCCCCCCCCCCCCCCCCGACAGTTCCTGAAAATACTAGATAGCATTTAAATACCCTTTAATGGTGCAGCAAACTTTGTTACGAATGGCCAGGTAAAGTTTAGATAATTTAAGTGTGTTAAAATTTAAACCGTTACACCTTTAACTTGGTTTCACATTTAAGAATACAATAACTAAATACATCTTAACTTTATACCTGAGATAATATTCCAACTCTCTGGCCACCAAGATATCTCTTTCGGGAACAAACACACATTCTGCTGCCATTGAGAAAGCGCATCTTTTCAGTTAATTGTTTCTCGATTTTAAAGTTAACACTTTTCTGTCTGAATATAATTCTGTTGAATGACTTCCCAAAATATTTGATTCCCACATAAATACAATTCAGTTCACACTTCTGTGAAATTGCAATAAAGGTTTCTGAGGAATTTTGACACGTTTTATTATAAACATTTTTGTAATATTTAATAACACTGGGCAACAATGAAAATGTTTCGAGCTTAAACATAGTGAATTTACATGTATTTTCATCTGCTGAATTAAAAAATCACTATGAAAATGATAGATTAGCTCTTTTTGAAGATAAAGTGACATTTCACATTACAGTGAAGATTTTATATTCGGGGTAATCTTTTGGGAGTTGGCACACCTGTCAAATAACAAAACACAATCAGAGAGAAATTTTGGAAATTAAGTGATGCAAAAGTTAAGGAAGTCATTTTTGTCGGGCCACAAATAAGAGAACTTGTAAAGGATCCTGCATTTGACCAAATTTGGAAGGGAAATAAAAGAAAGCTTGGGTAGCCTTCAAGGGTGTTGTTCATGGATTTTTAGGCAACAAAAGAGATGAAAACTACAAGCATTTAGAGACAGTGCTCCTTGGATGCAACATGTCTCTTAAGATCCATTTTCTCCACTCCCACCTAGACCTTTTCCCTCCTAGTTGTGGAGCTGTTAGTGATAAACATGGGGAGAGATTCCATCAGAACATTTCTGTTATGGAACAAAGATATCAGGGCCATTGAAATGAAGTAATGTTTGCGAATTGCTGCTAGTCTTTGTATCGGGATTCTGCGGAACTCCATCACAAGAGGCAAGCTAAAAGACGACGAAGTCAATAGACCACCAAATGATTCTATTCAGACACAACTACCTGCGAAGTATTTTTGCAGCAATTTAGAACTCTTAGCATGTAATTACCAGTTTAAAAAATCAGATGCACTTTTATTGTTGTTAGCACGTATGTAATTAAAATGTATCATTTTCTCTCTCAATCCGTTAATATGTAACACTTCCATCTTGTGCATATCATAGAAACTAGAGCAACAATTTTTTTCATTGTCATATTTCTTTTTCTCAACCCAAAATTAGTAGGAATTACCTCAAGAAGTGCTAGAAACATTCAACATTTTTTGTTGTTGCCCAGTGTAATTAGCAAGTAAAGTTAACAAAATATGACATAGGATCGATTGTAGCGTATGAAATAGCCATCCGTTTTCTGGAAGAATTTCTATGGAAATTATTTTCAATAAAATGTAAGTTCATTTTGTTTGGATACTCTGCAGTGTGTAGCAAATATATTCTATGGAGTAACAGCAAATATTTTCTATTCCTTGGCATATGTATACGTTTTCAAGCACAAGGACTTTCAGTAATTTATGAGATTAAATCAGAAGATATTTTATAGCCATAGGAATGAATTAGGCTATCCAGTTATGTAAGAGTTATCAGTGAGTTCTGACATTACCTAACATACCCAAACGGATGTTCCCTCTTGTGAACCCGAAGGGGAGGTGTTAGCTGGGAGGCTGGACAATCGAGGGCAGGTTCCAAACAGCTATAGCGTGGCGCAGGCGTGCTCAATTCTACAGCGCATGCTTTCTTCCCCTACATATGTTACTCTTACACCAGTGCCAAAGGCAGCGAGAGACAGAGGAAGCACTCAGTGGCGTTTCTGCTTATGTTCAGCATATCTTTGTTCCAGGTGAAGCTAGATCACAAAAACTGAAATAAATGAAAGCACCTGCTAAATATGACCCTAATGATGAAAATGTGCTAGAGCTTTCTTATAACCTGGCGGAAATTATTGGAAAAAATATGAAACCATTTAGTGAAGGGGAAATTATCAAGGAAAGCTTGCTAGTTGCGGCGAAGGAATTTTGTTCCGATTTAGTCGATGTATTTGCATCAGTCAGTCTCCCTCGAAGTACAGACATGTGCAAATTATTACACTCAATGTTGACATTTTTAACATATACCGTTTATTTTCTATTTATTTCACAGGAATAATATTACAAAATATTTTTCCAACTCTTAGTATTTTTATGCATTCTTTTAGCCTTTATTAACATTTTGATGCGTTTAGGCATGCTCTCTACAAGGGTGGAGCACTTTTCCTTCATTTCTTCATCTCTGTGCCAAATGCTTATCGGGCCCTCAATAAGCTAAACCTTTGTTGTTATTTTCAACTTTTTCAGTCTCCGTTTAACAATACCCCACAGATTCGCTATTGTATTTAAATCAGGGCTATTCCCCGGCCATGGTAGTACTTTTACATTGTTTTCTTTGAGGAACTGGGCTACAGAATTTGCTCTATGGCAGGGAGCACTGTCATGCATGAACACAAAATCACCATTTGGAAATCATTCTATGCTTTGCGTAACTAGTCTTATTTCTAATACATTTTTATACCTTTTCTGCTCCATAGATCCCACAACTATCTATAATCTTCCAAGTTCATGCACAGACATACAGCTCCAGACCATTTTTGATGTCTGGACACACTGTTCGACACACTGAGGGGAAAATGCTTCTCTATCTGTGCTTCTCACATATTATCTGCTCTCTTCACATACTTCAAACATGGATTCATGTGAGAAAATTACCTGAAACAATAAAAAGCTCTATTAATATTAAACAGTTTTAAAATTTCTCAAAGATGGTATAACAAAGGAAAAGAAAGAGGAAAATAATTACGACAAATTGAAATAGGTCACGGAGGTAAATAACTATTATTTTGAATATTAAACTGAAGCAAAGTAAAGAAACATGAATGAGTATAATAATTTGCACACGTCTGTACAGTAACGGTACGCATAGAAGAATTGTGTTCTGGTTTTGAAAGTCAGTTAAAGGACAAAATGTGGTCAGTAACATTTTTTCTCTAATCGTAGCCCTGGACGAATTGTTGGACAGATCTGACGAGGTGCGTTAAATTGTATTTCTGAGGAGAGTTGATAATCAATTAAATATCTTATTAGAAATGTTAGATACAGTGCCCTTAAAGAGTACAACTTGTGGAAAACACATCTTCAACGCTATCCATGATGTTGGAAATAAATGTGTGCTTCCATGGGACAAACCCGTTAGTGTTGCCATCGACAGAGGATCCTCTATGAAAGCACGGGAAAATAGTTTCATTGGCTGGCTGCGCAAGGGTTTACAACATAGTGTTGTGAAACCGTATCTACGATCGCGCGGCTAGTTTACACAAAAGGACTGATAGGAGGGCATTGTGAAAACCAAGAGCCCGCAGACAAATATAACATGTAGATAAGGGTCTGCCGAAGCAAACAAACTGAGGTAAATGGAAATTTCTAGTGACGACTCGCCAAGAAGGAGTTGTTGTTGTAAAGACATGTAACAAGAGTGTTGTCAACAGTGGAAGTTGCGTAAGCGGAGAACAGCTGACAGTGTTGTAAACTGAACGCTGTTTGTTATTGCAATCGACCTTGGTAGACTGTGTGTATGTAACGTAATATTGTTACGTGAGAACTGAACAGTGTATTCCTACGCAAATAAAGAACATTTAGAATTTCTGCAAATCAGATTTTCAATTCTACGAACCCACAAATTCACAACAGCAATATTGAATCTGCCTTTTTGCCCATACACTACATTAATACATAGGTAGGCTTTACACGCTAAGTCCGTTACGTTAAATAACGTAATATCAGTTGTTGTAAAATGCATAAATCTTTTTAGATCCAGTAACCTTCGACATATACAATTTCAAATCCCATACAAGAGCTGGGAACGGAATTTCCAAAATCAGTATACTACTGTCATATCAGGTGGCTCAATGGGGGACCCATGTTTTGATGTTTCTTTCAACAACGTCACGTGACTGCTGAATTTATGAAAAGCAAAGTAAGCATCCCAATTAAAATGCAACAATAGTAATGTCCATTCAACTTTGTAATTTCGACAGTCTTGAAATGACTACTCTGTCTTATATTATTCTTTCAGGGAAATGAAGTTCCCGAACTGACACAAGACAAATGGTTGTGTGACCTGGTATTTTCGTCTGATCATTTTGGTTATTTGGATAAATTCAATACACGTTTGCAGGGTAGAAATCAAAGCATATTGTGCTTAGTTGAAGCCCTGAACACATTTGTAGTACAATTGCGACTCTGGGTAGGACAACTGGTAGTTGCAGAATTATGTCATTTCCCTTGCTTGTGTTTCCTGTTCACAATGAACGTAATACTTCTATAAATGTATGCAGAACTTCTGAAGCATGACACATCCCCTTCACAATTTGAAGAAATAAAAAACTGGGACAATTATTCCATTATTTTGAACTCATTTGAAGTTTCCATGTAGTGAGGTCCCACACGAGCTACAATGGAATTATTCTTACTGTAAAATTCCACGACAGTAAAATGTTTTGAGAAGGAAGGATGGAAATTATTTAAACCTTTGTGATTGTCAGAAATTACGTTTGTTTGCATTATAATTTAATGGCAGTCTTTGGCTCTAGATACATCTGCAAACAAACCTTTTCAAAGATGAACTATATTATCTTTTGAGACTGTGCACTTCGTCTTTTGCACTGCATATTGCAGATCTTATAAAACATAACTTGTATCACAGAAGTCATCCTAAAAAGCATTATTCATTAAGTAAGGAGTAAACTATAAGTGCGAACGCTTATGATTTCCTATACGTCAGAATGCCCGCCTCAATTGCGTAATGGTAGCTTCTCTGCCTCACGTTCTAAAAGCCCCGAATTCAAATCTCGGTCGGGGTGAGTTATCTGCATAAGATTTTTCCGGGATTTTCCCTTACCCTCAGACATATGTCGGGTAACTCTAAGCTCTATGGACCCTGGGTTCATTTGAGCATAATTTCAACCATTTCATTCAACGTCTGATGTGACTTAACGTTGGAGGACGTAAATTACAATATATACGTTAGAATGATAGCGAAGTTCCGCCATTGCAACTCAGTAACCACAGGTAAACGTGCGATTCTATCGCATTGGGGGGAAGGAGGTGATTTCAACCTCCCCTTTCCTGCTTTAATTGAGCACCCCAGGCGTAACGGCTATTCCAAGCTGGTCTTCTGATCCATATAGGAGAACAGATTCCCTCTCATGCACATCAAAATGAGAGACCCATAAGCACTGGAACGGGATTATGATGATGGGATGATGGTGTTCTCGGAATCTGCGGTGATCATGTGGAACGGGATTCTTCTCACCTGATGTCGTCCCGCGTTGTGGCTGGCATTGTGGATTGTATTCTGTCCTCCGGGATGACGGTGACCATGCCGCGGGTTGCTAACTCTTCTTGGTCCAATCTGACATCCGATGTATCGATGTATATAAAAAAACTCCGTATCGTTTCAGTCTGAGCTATGCGAACTCTTGAATTTGCAGACGTGGTCGCGAGTGAAAAGGATAAATTTTCTAAGTAAACTTCGATACCACTAAATTTTTTTTTACTTTAAAAAGATCAAGATATTCAATTGAATTTGTATTAGCTATACAATTTTTCGTATAAATATTGACCATAATATACTTTGATTACAATTAACAGAACACTGATATTAACTCTTTTCCAAGGTTTTATCGCGACACTGAATTTACGTCTGTTCATCATGACGTACTTCTGTCAGAAGACGCTAGCTGTTCTCCCAAAATTACTGATTTTTCATTTTCTCTTTGCCATCACTACCAATCAAACTTAATTCTCATTGGTCCACGTCACACATTACATAATATAATTTTTAAAACTACCAATGACAAAACATTCACATCATATCAATTACATGTTCGGTCATCTCATGACGTAATGAACTTAAAAAGATTCCATTCTTGTGTATTTTAACACTAAAAGGACCGTATCCGTCATTTTGGCGGATGCGCTAGTTTAGAAGACTTATATCTTATGTTTTTTTCCAGACTTCCCATGTTCTACGACTTTTAATAAATACTTAAGGCAAACACGTCCAGAAAGAACTAAATATTTTGGACCTTTCTAAAAACTGGTACAAACGACTCCTTCTAGAAGGAGCACCATCCGTCATTTTGACTGGTATAGAAGTGTGAACAATAGCCTTCGGATCTGACAACATCTGCAGGACCTTTATCGATGAGTAAGAAAGCTTTATTGTATTTACGAGGCTTAGGAGCAAAAGAATTTCCGTTGATGTTGTGTTCGAATCCCTGTGGACCACCATTTTTGAGGAACACCGTGATCAGAAACAAATTCGCTGAAATTTTGTGTTTTATGCCATTTGATGACAAGGACACGCGTTCTCAAAGACTAAGTACAGATAGTTTTGCAGCTGCTACTGCTGTCTGGAATCCTTTTATTGTCAATTCCTTGCAGTGTTACGTTCCAAGTGAAAATATCACTGTGGATGAGCTATTGTTTCCTTGCAAGGCTAGATGCTCTTTCATTCAATATATGCGCAATAAACCGGTCAAATTTGCTTTGCAGTTGTTGCAAATTCCAAGTATCTGGTGAATGGTTTTGCTTATATGGGAAGAATAGGGAAGAATAAGAGCAGGCATTTATGTAACAAGTGCAGCAAGTATTGTTACCCAATTATCGGAAGGCACGACCAACGGGAGCTGGGTAGGGGACAGGAGGCATTGAGGCCACGCCCACCTATTTATCTTGTAGCGCTAATATAGGGGATGGTTAGGAAACTGTCACTAGGACTAGCCGCCTCTTACCCCTGCCCCTGACGTCTGGAACAATCAGGATATTTCATCTAAATCGGAACCTTCTAGACTGGTCAGTTGGTATTATATAAGCGACGCGCCGAGCTGGAGCAGAGTTCAGTTCTTGGCGAGCAGCCGTGAAGAGCAACGTGCTAGCGAACGGACTGGAAGACGGCGTACGTTTATCAGAGGAGTTGTGCGTAATTTCGAGTGTGAAGTAGACCTGTGACAGACGAACTGGTGGATTTCAATTGTGTAGGCTACGTAATTCTATGTGATTGGCAAGTGTTCCAACTGTAATTCGGTGGAAAAGAAGAACATTTTGAGTTTGTGCAATTGGACGTTTAATTCTACGAACCCATAAATTCACAGTATGTTCGTGCACCATGTTTAGGCAACGCTGAATACACGTGCGTTAGGTGCTACGATGCTGCAGGAGGCTTTGAATGAGCGAAATCAGATACATAAGTGTTTTCTACTATATATTGTGGTATTCAAAATTTTATGTTGAAACCTGTGTATTTGCTAAGGGAAGTTGACCATTTCACATTTGGTTATCGTATATATTTGGATTAATTTTTAGGCTTAATATGTTCATTTTATCATGTAATTCTTCAGACCAAAGTAAAATTATATATTCGTAAACTGTATAAGTAACATTAAATAAACTGGTATGCATTCAAATTTGTTTACTATTTTAAAAAGGGCAAGTAAAACTGCACCCGTCAAAATGACGGGTTGTTCCTTCTCGGTAGACCATACTCCTCGGTCCATCTAGTGTTAACATGTTCATATCGATTCTTAAATCACATATTTAAAATTTTTTCAACTCTCGGAGCCTAAACCAAAATAGCCGTATCATAAGAAATGTCCTCCTTTACCCACATATTTTTCAGATCTCTTCAGAAAATTTTCATTGACATTCAAATGATCAATATCCTAAATTGACCTTTTCTTTAGTTCTTCATATATATGAACATTTAGTTTTCTCATTCATAAAAATTGAACACAGTTAAATAAGCCAATACAACTCATTGCTAATTACTCTATCTTAAAAAAATCACCTCAATTAAATTTAACGCATCGTCAGTGACAGGCAGTCTGGTTGGGAGAATCCCGAGTGACACTCAACGTTTGTCAGCTGTTTCTAAATTGGTTAGAACATGGGAATTCTTGATCTCTTTTCATTACTTGCTTGTTAAAAAACCTAATTCCTATTGTTGTGTATGCATTTAGTGCACTTCACAGAGCAATTCGCACGTGTGGAAACTCAGGTTTCCTGTTATTTTGCAATGAAACATATCCATGTATATAGAACGATCCTTCCTCAGTGAAGAATATTAAGAGTGAGTCAATTACTCCCATCATTGACGTTTGCAAAATCCAATTACAGAAATTTATTTGACTCTGATGTGGCAGCAATTCCTCAACTACGGTAACCATGGTTTCAATTTTACAGGATGCTACCTAGCCATGCTCAGCTTATTGAAAAGCTTGCTTCCTGTACAAAGTGCCTTAGGGATTATCGAGAATACTGTTCAACATTTCATCCAGTTTCTTCTGTTTAAGAACAGAGGATCTGTATTCTACACTTTATATACAGAATGGAAACCACTCCCTAAAATCTGACCAAAAGTCTCTACATCGAATCTCTGTTTGGGATTTACAAACCAGAGGATTGTTTCAAATCGTCTTCTAAGAATTCATCCTGCGCATTTCTCACACATAAAATTTCTTAGCGGTACCACTCGCAGAAACTTTTCTACCCTTGAATAGCTATTATTATAAACACATATTTATCTACTTAATATTAATTAACATAAACATTTACAGATATTATTTTATTGCTGATTTCTCTGTAGGTACAGGGAGAATATATGAAGCGATAGTCAAATTCTTAAAGCTTGCATATTTTTTTTTTATCTAATTCATTTTCGCCAGAATAAGATAGGCACAGAGAATTTACCCAAATGTCCCGAAAGATTTTGGGCTCCTATTACTTTAAACCCTCCCCGCCCCGCCACCATTGACAACCACGTCCAGACTGGTGGAAGTGAATACGCCACTGGCGCCAGTCAACCCCGCAGGTAAGATTATCGACCGATCTCGCTGGGGCCGCCTGGTGCAGGCTAGTACCAACCCTCTACCCCCTCCGGACGGCCGAAGCCTGGCCGTAGGTACCCGATCTCCCTCGGGTGTCGGGTACACACTGCCCCCTCGAGTCCAACCCAATCCGAACAGGTCACATTCGGGAGAGGCTCGAATGTTCGGCCCGAGTTTCCTCTAGTAACGTCAGAGGTGCCACGAGTGCTAAGGCTCAGCAGCGCCTGAACCACGGCAGCTGGAGGCGGATCCCCTCCCCTACGGGAATATACACTTGAATACAGAATGTCTTATGCACGATTCTATTACATATTGTGACTTTGTGGGTTCGTAGAATCAAGTCTTGTTTCCAGAAATTTAAAATACTCTTTATTGCAGTAAATAGTAAGAAAGTACATGACATGCACAAGTCATTAAGGTCGTCTCGTTATTCCCGCCACACGAAGTAATTCACTACGATACACTTCAGATGTTCACACACTTACAATCACTGAACAGCTGCCACTCAATTAACAACTCACTAGCAACTGAATGCGCTCTAACACTTTGAGCGCTTTTGTACATCCAGGCATTGTTCTAGAATGCAGTCGATCGCTCGCGACACAGCGTGACAACCGTTTATTTTTTGAACTAATTAATATAATTATACATAGTGTAGAAATGGTTTTATTACAATTTTTAGCCAAACTGGTAGGTTAAAACGGCAGTTAAATCCTTTAAGACTTGGTTACTAAGAGATGAGCATAAAATTTTGAGAAACATTAACGAGCTTCCATTTTAGAAAAGTTCAAGTACTGGAAAAATCAAACCAATAAACAAATTACTCAGAAATGGTGGACTAAACAGAAGAACTTGTCCATCCATTACAGTTTAAAAATTATATTAAAGTCATCCATGATATAGAACTAATATAAAACATAATATAAAGAAGAAGAATATTAGACAAAATAATAGATAATAAATAATAATAAATAATAGACAAAATAATAGATATTCAGCAACAACATTGGCAATATGCGACCGCGCATTATCGTGGTGCAGCACCAGCCTGCTTCACGGAAATGTGTTTTTTGCGCCTGATATGGACTTGCAACGTTTTCAGGACATCCCTGTAGTATTGTCCAGTTACTGATGTGTGTGCAGGTACAACATGCTGATAAAGCATTCCATGAATAGCAAAGAATGAGATGACTACAGCTTTCCCAGCAGAAACAACTATCTTTGCTGTTTTGGTGATTGGTGATGAACGAGATTTCCACACTGAGCTTTGCTGTTTGCCCTCAGGATCAAAATTATGTAGTCCAGTTTCATCAGCAGTGTTTACGTTTGAAAGAAACTCCGCATCTCCCTCTAACATCAACTTTAATTGCACGCAGACCTGCTTACGAATACCATTTTGTTCCGGAATCAACAGTCTTGGAACGCATCGCGCACAAACACGTATCATGTGTTATGTTTCTGTCACCAACGTGTAGGTGGCACCCATTGAAATGTTTCAGAAACTGATCTTAAGGTAATTCGTCGATCCTCTCTCACAATGGCAGCAGCAGTGTTGGTTTCCTCCGTCTGAGCATTAACTAGAGCACCGTTTCCACCGTTCTTTGAAATTGACGGCTGCCCATCTTTAAATATTTTAAACCACCTTTGAGCTGTGCTGTGGGGAAGAACAGACTCTCCATAGGCCTCCTGTATCATTGTATAGGCTTCAACTGAAGATTTGTTGAGACAAAAGCCGAATTTCAAAAGCCGCATATTTTTCCTCGCATGTTACCTCCATTTCAGTGGTAGGCGATACTGAACATGTCTGAACTTGCCTGGTTATCACAGGCGGGAAACAGGAGTACCAACAATGAAATTACTACGGTGTGTTTGTTTCACATGAAGCTAACATAATATAATAAGATTTAATTTTACTGTGAAAAATTATGATCGTAAAAATTATGGTCGTTCTTTATTGAACGGCCCTTGTATTTCAACCTGTGGTTTTAAGCTGCATATGTAAATGTTGTAAACAATGAGAGGAAAGAAATGATTAGTGTTTTTTTTTTTTATTCTGTTGAAACTTGACCGAGGAACGAGCAAAAGAATGTTAGAGAGGGTTTGGTCAATAAGCTCAAAAGAGGAAATAATTTGCAGTAAATTTCAATGGTCCTCCAATAGGCACTCATACTGACGAAATCAATGGATATACTGGTGGTTTAGGAGTGGGGCGTGTGAGCATGTGTTGAGATGCACGTAACGCTAAATTAATTGCAGCAGCTGTAGGTGTAGGTGTGTGAGGCTTCATTCACGAAGAGAAGGTGACAAGGAATTAAGGGAGCTAAAACAAAACAGCCCTGAGGGCAAAGCCCCGTGTCACCCTGACCTAGGAGCGAACCCAGAACCCCTACTAATAAATTCCTTGCAGCTAAACCCTCGATGTCCCCTCCGAACAATGCGTACCACCTCAGGTTTCAGACACAGAGGAATGCGTCCCTAAGAAGTATAAAAATGACACGCTGATTTTTGTGAAGGATTCTGTGCACTGTTTTGTTGCAATATAAAGCAGTACATAAAATAAATTAAGAAGGGCTGCTGTTAGACCAGAGAGTATCTGTGTCTCCTCGGGCATTACTCGCTACTTCAAAAAGGTAGCCGAGTTAAACCAACAGGATGATGCCATACAACTTTACACAAGTCTGCATCTTTAATGTGCTGTAATTCTCTAGAGTCGAACAGAAGCGCAGCATCCAATGAAATGCATCTTAACGGCAACAGGCTTGCTCCTATCATTTAAACAAAACTTAGTATAAACTTGATTGGATATGAATGGTTCTGTAATTGCTAACTACTGTTAACTAGGGAAAGCCCATTTATGCGGGTTCCTCTGCGGTTTTTCATTACATCTCCTAATAATACTAATTTTACGAAAGCTGTTTTTCTGTCTCCTGGCATGTTAAGCGAAATAAACTACCTAGCTTTGAAACTTCACATTTATTGAATGGCACTAAAAGAGAAAAGAAACATTGCAAATCTCTCTCTCTCTCTCTCTCTCTCTCTCTCTCTCTCTCTCTCTCTCTCTCTCTTTCTCTCTTTCTCTCTCTGTGTGTGCGTGTGTGTGTTTATATATATGAGAGTGGTCTGAAAAGTGTACGACCTAAACAGCACTCGTAAAAACAAAAGCAAGTGAATTTCGTTTTTTTTTTTTTTTCTGTTGACAGTTATTCACCAAGGTTTCAGCCATTTTAGACGCTCAGTTGTTATGTAACAGTCGTTTGAGTCAGGTGAAGTGACTCTTTTTATGAATATATACAAAATCGACTATAGAGCTGTCAATTAAATATCTGCCTTTGAACGGCAATACGCCCACGAATATCAAAGATGAGTTGGATTATGTTTATGGGCACTCTGCACCATCGCTTACCACAGTGAAATTTTGGGCAGCTGAATTTAAACGTGACCCCAAGAGCTTGGGAGACGATGAACGTTCGGGGCGTTCATAAACTGCAACTACCCACGAAAACTTCGCCAAACATCACCAAACGGTGCCCGACGACCACCAAGTTAAAGTGAGAGAGATAGCAGAGTCTATGAACATGTCAAAAGAACGTGTTTGTCACAATTTAAATCAACATTTAGACATGAGAAAGCTGTCCGCGCTTTGGGTGCCGCGTTTGCGTACGTTAGATCAAAAACGTGTTCCAAAGAACATTTCCAAAGCTCTGTTGGTGCAGTTTAGGCGCAATAAATCCGAGTTTTGGCGCCGATTAATTACTGGAGATGAAACTTGGATTTATCATTGTACTCCCGAAGGAAAAATGCAGTCCATACAGTGGACTGGAACGGGGGAACCGGCTCCGAGAAAGCAAAAACGGTTTCTTTCTGCTGGGAAAGTGACGGCGATTTTTTTTTTTTTTTGGTGGGATAATCGTGGAGTTATTTAAATCGATTATCTTCAAACAGGAAAACCCATTACAGGCGTATGCTACGCATCATTATTCAAAAGCTGAAGGCAAGACTTGCAGAAAAACGGCTACATTTGCAGAAAAAGAAAATCCTGTTTCACCAAGACAACACACCGTCTCATACCTCAGCGGTTCCAATGCGAAAATCCACGATTTACCGTTTGAACTGCTTGAACATTCACCTTGCTCACCAGATTTAGCCCAAAGGGAATTATTCCTGTTCTTTCGTCTGAAAATTGCTCTCAGAGGTAACAGATTTTTGTCAAATGGAGAGTCAATCACCTTCGTAAACAACTATTTTGCAGAGGTAAACGCCGAGTACTACTTGGACGGATTACAGAGATTGGAGCATCGCTGGGAGAAGTATGTAGAGTGACAAGGAGACTATGTTGAAAAACGCCGAGTACTATTTGGACGGGTGACAGAGATGGGAGCATCGCTGGGAGAAGTGTGTAGAGTTACAAGGAGACTATGTTGAAAATCGCCGAGTACTATTTGGACGGGTGACAGAGATGGGAGCATCGTCGAGAGAAGTGTGTAGAGTTACAAGTAGACTATGTTGAAAAACGCCGAGTACTATTTGAACGGGTGACAGAGATTGCAGCATCGCTGGGAGAAGTATGTAGAGTGACAAGGAGACTATGTTGAAAAACGCCGAGTACTATTTGGACGGGTTACAGAGATGGGAGCATTGCCGGGAGCAGTATATAGAATTACAAGGAGACTATGTTGAAAAACGCCGAGTACTATTTGGACGGGTGACAGAGATGGGAGCATCGTCGGGAGAAGTGTGTAGAGTTACAAGTAGACTATGTTGAAAAACGCCGAGTACTATTTGGACGGGTGACAGAGATGGGAGCATCGCTGGGAGAAGTGAGTAGGGTTACAAGGAGACTATGTTGAAAAACGCCGAGTACTATTTGGACGGGTGACAGAGATGGGAGCATCGCTGGGAGAAGTGTGTAGAGTTACAAGTAGACTATGTTGAAAAACGCCGAGTACTATTTGGACGGGTGACAGAGATGGGAGCATCGTCGGGAGAAGTGTGCAGAGTTACAAGGAGACTATGTTGAAAATCGCCGAGTACCATTTGGACGAGTGACAGAGATGGGAGCATCGTCGGGAGAAGTGTGTCGAGTTACAAGGAGATTATGTTGAAAAACGCCGAGTACTATTTGGACGGGTTACAGAGATGGGAGCATCGCTGGGAGAAGAGTGTAGTGTTACATGGAGACTGTGTTGAAAAATTCCGTGTGTTATTTGGACGGTTTACAGAGATGGGTGTATCGCTGGGAGAAGTGTGTCGAGCTACAAGGAGACTAAGTTGAAAAACGCCGAGTGCTATTTGGACGGGTTACAGAGATGGGAGCATCGCTGGGATAAGTGTGTACAGTTACAAGGAGACTATGTTGAAAAACGCCGAGTACTATTTGGACGGGTTACAGAGATGGGAGCATCACTGGGATAAGTGTGTACAGTTACAAGGAGACTATGTTGAAAAACGCCGTGTATTTGGACGGGTTACAGAGATGGGAGCATCGCTGCGATATGTGTGTACAGTTACAAGGAGACTATGTTTATAAATGCCGAGTACTATTTGGACGGGTTACAGGAATGGGAGCGTCGCTGGGATTAGAGAGTAGAGTTAGGAGACCATGTTGAAAAATAAAATTCTGAAAAAATGTCTTGTATGTTTATTAGGTCGGAAACTCTTTAGACATATACAATTTTGCACATTTATGCAGTATTATACAGAATAAAGTGGAGAAACTTCAGAATATATCGCATTTTAAATGTTAAACACATCGTTGCAGTGCTCTGCCATCTCCCGCCTTGGAGAAATGGCCACCTGCGTGTTTCCTAAGAGGAAATTTGCATAACCCTATCGAACTGTCTGGAACTCATTTCGGGACGCTACAGTGCGCTGGCAGAATTCTAGCTGCCCTAACTTGGCAGAAGCTTTGAAAACTCATATATTAAGGGAAGGCAGCCGTTGTCCCTGTCGGTTTGTTTCAGTGTTTTTCTGCTGCGATTCCTTGCAGTATTTTAACTGAAGAGAGAACACAAGTCCTGAGTTCGACACCTTAGAATGTAAGTGGGATTGACAGAGACTGAGATGTACACCTTTAATTGAAATGTTATGTGCAGGGAAAGCATTTAATGAGTTATGGAAAATCATAGAAGAGCATAAAATACCCTTAAATTTGATAAGTACTTTTAAATACTTACACGAACGCCCATAAAGGTAAATTAGGGATTGAACAGGGGTATAGCAGGTTCCCATTTTCTTATGTTCCATTGTGTAACTTGTTTAACAACTAAGATTATTACGGGGGCATCAAACATTTTTTGGCAATAAAATTCCTGATGGCCCCATAGATCAGTCGGTTGAATATATGCCTGCGGTGTGACGAGTCTGGGTTCGATTCCAGGCTGGTGTCCGGAATTTTAGCTTAGATTTATTCCCTCTCCTTCCTCCCTTCTCAACCATGGCCGTCACACACAGAGAGAAGAGAGCTTTTCCCCAACTTGCTAAACCGTTCACACACTTAACTGAAGTATACACTTTCGCTTCCTCACCGCAAGACTTCACTCGACTTTGCAATGCCAAACTTCCTTGTTACACTGAAAATGAAAGGGTTTGCTTTAAACTATATAAATTTGAACACAAGATGTAAGTTACTTGACTAACGAGTTAGCAACTTTTATTCCATCATCACATGTTATTTCACAACTCGTTTATTATTCGACAGTTAGGACCCTATTTGGGTTTCAACTAATATATAAGTAAGTATAGTGAGTATACTCATTCGCCACATTAACTATACTGTATCTCAGACTACTTTAATCCTATGTTTAAACAAGGCGGAGCTGACTCAGCTCGTTATGTATTAGACGCTACATGCACGAAAATAAGTTTTGCAACATTAGTAGTATATATCGCACTGCTAACTTCTAGACAGTAAGTTAAGTTGGGTTACCCATTAACTTATTAAATCTATGAGTTGGTTCATTTCTGAAAAAAAAATAATGATCTATTGCATATAGCACTTTTCCTAAAATCGTCCTATTCCTCCACGCGCTGTCTGCATTTACGCTATTTTCCCGGTGTTCTTAAAGTTCCGGTTGCACTCTGTTCCATTCTAACACTGTGCACATTACTTGCGGAAATACCAAGGAGAGCACCAGTTTCTTTCTCTATGTTTTTATAGACGATTCCGGGTTTCTCTTTTAAGCACCGCGCAACAATGTGCGATCATTCGTCTCTCGCCACATTTTAAAGGTATGACTCTATTATGTTTCATGTTGGCTGAAGCAACGGCACGCTTCATGATAAAAAGCTTACTGACTTTAAATTGCATATACTAGTGCATATGTGTTCTTGGACTTGTAAGGTATAACGCGAGATGTGAATACAGTGTTAAATAACAGAAACAAGTCCACACAATAAACGATAATATGAGGGTTATTCAATAAAGAATGATCACATTTTTTTGACAACATACCTTTACTCATCCTAATAATTTTGATGATCCTTCTAAACCAGTCTTCTCTGAACGCGATGCACTTGTCGCAGCGTTTCTGCCAGTCTTCAAAGACATGCTGAAAACCATTTTTAAGAGATCCTTCAAAATCGCCTCCAAAGCCTTCACCACTGCTTCTGATGATGGATAATGCCTCCCACGAAGGCGTTTCTCCAAGTTAGGGAATAGAAAAAAGTCACATGCGGCTAAATCCGGACTATAGGGAGGATGAGGGGTTGCACCTCACGTTGATCTTTGCAAGATATTCAGCAACAACATTGGCAATATGTGGCCACACATTATGGTGGTGCAGCATCCAGCCTGCTTTACGGAAATGTGGGCTTTTGCGCCTGATATGGACTTGCAATGTTTTCAGGACATCCCTGTAGTATTGTCCAATTACTGATGTGTGTGCAGGTACAACACGCTGATAAACCATTCCATGAATATCAAAGAATGAGATGACCATAACTTTCCCAGCAGAAGCAACCACTTTTGCTTTTTTGGGGGTTTGGTGATGAAGGAGATTTCCACACTGAGCTTTGCTGTTTGCTCTCAGGATCAAAATGACGTAGCCAAGTTTCATCAGCAGTGATTACGTTTAAAGGAAACTCTGGATCTTCCTCTAACATCAACTTTAACGGCCTGTTACCTCCATTGCAGCAGTAGACGATGCTGAACTTGTCTGAACTGGTCTGGTTCTCACAGGTGGGAACAAGGAGTGCCATCAGTGAAACTACTACGGCGTGTTTGTTTTACATTGAGCTAACATAATATAACAAGACTAAATTTTAGTGCGAAAAATTATGACCGTAAAAAATTATGATCATTCTTTATTGAACAGCCCTCGCATCTTAATCAGCATTCAACTCGATACAGACCTCGTTGCGAGGAGTTGCCGGGTATAGGATCGCAAAAATATGATACAATAGCAGTGTGCTTTAGTAATTGTTAAATAAAATGCAGCTTACTTTAACATAATAGGGTAATAGTGTTTATAATTTCGCCTGTCTTCTCTCTAATTTTTATATAGTATACAGAACACATCTATGTGATATGTGAAGCAGAACGGTAAAATGTAGTTCCATTACGTTTATAAGAATCGAAACGTTTGCATACCTTTCTCTCTCCGAAATTAGCTCGCACAGAGCAGTGATCAGAAAGCTACTTAACAGTAGCACGTACGCACGCAAATAAAAGAAAACGCCCATTAACTTCGCTAAACCAATCAACAGTCCACCAATCCACCAATCAACGTCTTCTGTCCAAATATCTCTGTCTCTGTCTCACTTCCCACCCAGATGTTTACAGCAGGATTAAATAGGTTGAGATAGATTATAACAGCACTCTCTTATTTAGCCTTAGAAGCTTTCCAGGACATTTGTGACGCCCAAACATTCTTTCTGTCCAAGCGAGTGCGTGACACCTCTTTACGATTCCGATTGCCCGTCGCAGATCTCACCAAAACCTTGAACCATAACCGCTGCGTCACTATGAATAAAATTGTATTGGAATACGTAACTGTAAATTGGAAAAGGTTCTCGTCGCGCGGCTCATTCTGAAAATTACGTAGGTATTTAAACATGTGTCCTTTGAATATGTTTACGTAAAATACGTCTGTTGCTTACTGTGGGGAAGCGGCAGAAAAAGAAAAGTTACCTCTAGCCCCTATAAAATGTTTTCACACCGAGAGTATGGGGTTCATATAAAAGTAACTTTCGTCCCTTGCAGGAAGGAGGATTAAATTAAAAAGTCTTTTATTGCTCTTCTGCCTTATGGTTTCTAATCATAACTTACAGAAACCGCTCTAATGCAGGCCAGGGTGCATTTTCACACTATCGCAGCCTTATATTTACTTTCTCTTGCGAGCGAGATGGCTGAGTCGGTAGCGTCAGTAGCCCGCATTGGGGGAGCTCGTGAATTTCATTTCCATGGTCGACCTTCTTGATTCATGGATTTTTGTGAGGTTTCCCCGGATCGTTAGCATAGTGCTGGAAAGTTTCATTGTATCCCCTAAATTTCTGTTACTGCACTTCACCTCAACTCTGTTTTCATTGTCCTGCGTGGTGGTACAGTGTGGTAAGGCATTGTTCCTACCAGGATGCGGCCGGGGTTCTATACCACCCCTGTGGGTGTGGATTTTAAGTCGTGGGTATAGGACCGGTACCCGCTCAGCATCATGTGGAAATTGAGGAGCTTGTGATAGTTAAGTGATCATGGTGATGAAAGCCAACTCTCCGTCTCCAGGTGTCCACATCTCCTCCGCGTATCTGTTGGATAATCGCTCACCTCTACATTGCGTATGTGGGCGTGAGGCCGGCAGTCGGGTTGGCAAGCCCTGGTTCGATATGGCCTGTAGTGCCACGGGTTTAACTTAAGGGTTCCTTTCATTGCGACAGGTTTCAGAGCGTTGTGTGGTGCGGAATTGGCGCTTTGTAAAACTCGGTCTTACGGGAGTGCAGGCTCCAGCTTCAAGCCCTGCAGAGCGCGTGTGTGCTTCTTCTTCTTTAACTTTCCATATCTTTCATACCACTTATCGTCGTGTTAGAGGACTTTGTTTATCGTAAACCTTATGCCCGGCGGCTTCGGTTTGAGGAACGGATAACTCTGGATCACCAGGATAGGTGATCAGTCCGATGTCCGGTATCAGAGAGGGAGAGAGAGAGAGAGAGAGAGAGAGAGAGAGAGAGAGAGAGAGAGAGAGAGAGAGAGAGAGAGAGAGAGAGAGAGAGAGAGAGAGAAGTGGATTACAGAATAAGGGCAAGATGAAAGATAGGATGATGATGGGGCAGTTAATGGAATTCTGGCTGGAGAAACCGCAGATTCTGGAGAAAACCCACCCCAGCGCCGTGTTATCCACCACACATCTCACTTTGCGGTCACCTGAGATCGAACCCGGGCCGCCTTTATGAGATTCGAGCGGTCTAACCACTCGGCCAATGCGGGCCGTGTGTGACTCTTGTGGATGAAGCTAAAGTTGGAGGTAGCCACCATTCTCTCACGTCATCCATTCCTCCCTGGACCGCCCCCTTAGCGAGCGCTGTGTGGTAATTAACTTGCCTGACTTTCTTTACTACGGAAGAAGAAGTTTTTTCTTTTTACCCTAGCTTCGATAGTAAATCGACATTTCTTTTGACATATTCCTACTTTTTGGTTCCAATTTTGAAATAGGAAGCTGTTATCCGTTTACTATGTATTTGGCAAGTAAAGAGAATGACATTTTGAATCCAAGGAAATGTCAATAAAATCATTTCATTTAGCAAGCGTTAGATATGAGAATAAGCACTGTTGAAGGGTTAGCAGAGAATGGCACGTGAGAGCAGCACATGTCCCTTGAGCCTTAGGCAAAGCCGTGATGTGAGCAATACGCAGTAATGAACAATACTTGGGGTTCTGACACTCTCCCGGATTCCTGCCTCCTCAAACAGCACACACATAACTGTGTATTGTGGCTGAAGAGCTGACAGACCTGCAACACAGTATATACATACCTGCTTCTTACTTCCAGCTCGTAACATCAATGTAATATCTAGGGTAGTAAGTTGAGGCCCTATATATTGTCTAAAAAGGGTCCTTGAAAAGGAACCCAAATATTCCAGAAAGGACCTAAAGATTGAAGAAAAGGAGGTAAAGAAATAATACCGACATATTAATAAATTAATTTACAATTAGATATTTAGTGAATAACATAAAGAATTATTTCCAGGCTGTTTTGCCGTGGTTTGCTGGCGTAACATCGTATATACGTTTCGTCCACAACTGCGGTGGACATCTTCATGGTGCGTTCGAAGTTTCTTTGGAGAAGATTTCGTTGCGTCTGACGCTGCATCGGTTCTCGAATGTCTTGACTTCTTAAACTCGCTCATATTAATTTCATTCATTACAAATACATTTGTATGTTGGATATCCTAAGAATAACCTCTGAATTTCTGTTCGCCATGCGTGAATTTTGCTTAACTGGCAAACAGTAAGAATCAGATAAAGTCTTAATACACTAAAATGTCAATCTCTTTAATACATACATATATATAATATATTACTGAAATATCATGAACATTTCAAAAAATTACATTTTTCTCCGTTTAGTCTATAAAATAGTGTAAGCCTTCCTGAAACCAAAGAATGCTTACATAGCATCTGCAGGTCATTTGTAAATGCTCTAATTTAGTTTGAAATTTACGTGACTCTAGTGTTAGATATGAATACTAATATCTTATCCTTGTTTTCTAGCTTTTGAAGATTTCATAATTTTTCATAATTTCAAATTCTCCTTGCGTCCCAGTTTTAGTTTTAGACAAATGAATCTTGCTACAGATGTTCATACAGACACGGTGAATAGAAATTTCCCTCGGTTTTATTGTGAGATGCATTTAAGTAGTTTATTTGCTTCAAAACATAAAAATTTTAAATTTTGGGCAAAAAACGCAATATTCATAGCTTTAAAAATTTCTGTAACCTAAAGTTATTGAGACCAGAGAGACTGGGGTCAATTCAAAAAGTGTATTGGGAACCTGCTGTTAAAATATTACACCAAAATTTAAGTTATTTTGTCGCAAGGGACTTTTTTTTTTTTTTTTTTTTTAGTTTACGTCCTGCAACGTTACGTCATATCAGACGGTGAATGAAATTGGTGTAATGATGCTGAAATGAATCCGGGGCCCATGGAGCTTAGAGTTATCCGACATTCGTATTTCAGGATAAGGGAAACCCCTGGAAAAAGCCTTATGCAGGTAACTCACCCTGACCGAGATTCGAACTCGGGAGCTCTTGAACGTGAGGCAGACATGCTACCACCTCAGCTACCGAGGCGGACAAGGGATTTTCTGTGTAACATTACCAAAAATAAATAAATTTGACCATATTTTCCAAATTAACATAGCAAAATTGACGAAATTTAGGCCGTATCATATATGCACTAAGTTATGTCTGTGGCATAAATCTTAAATAGCTAGCGTTATTAGATCAGGATTTCAAACATTTAGTCATTGGTATCCTTAAATCATACAATTTATATCAAATATCTTATTTTGTCTGCGGAGCTAACCATTTATGGCATATTTCTGGTTATAGCTTTGAATTTTCGTTATTTGTATTTTTTTATCTGTTGTCATGGTAAAGTGAATGAGGTTCCAAAAGCATCACATAGTGACCTGCTTTTAAACGATTTGACTATTACCTAAACCTACTGTATTTCCCTGTTGCCTTATCCCTATCAGGACATATGTAACAAAATCACACGTTCAACGATTTATCTCATATGTTTAATAATACCGTCGCTTTGGCATTGTCTCGAGAAATAAACACGCGTTCAAGGACAGCTGACATCAGGAAGCGAATCGTGTTATTAATATGCAAAAAGATAATTCGTGATGGCAGTTTGTAGAGATTTCTGATTTCAGAAAGATTCTTGCGCACGGTAAATAATGATACATATTATAAAAGATACAGGTTTGAAGAACATCCCTGAACATTCTCATGTACATATGAATATTAGTTTCTTAGTAATGTGTACCCAAAATCTTGGAAATAGCATTGTGGAGATATGTAGTACCTTCTCACCTTAATGAAGAGGTGTACTTTAATGAGGTCCATTAAAGTACTGCTACCAATCGTATAAATACTCTAGTTTGGCATGGCCAAGCATAAAAAATATTAAATATAATGGTGTCATCTGCATAAGAAATCACTTTACCGGGAGTAGCAGCGGGCAAATCATTAAGAGCTTAGTTGTGAACATCGGAGTTGTTTGTGTTCAGAACTGGTGTGTCGCTCGTGTTATAGGAAACGTGTGTGTAGGTGAGAAAGATTACAGCAGCACAAGGGGTGCGTGCTAAAGGGACATAAAGGAACACTGCAGAGGCATTATGAAATGCTGCATTTGTGTAAGAGAAATGCTAATATAGTTTCTCCATGTTCTTAGTATCGCTTTCCCATCTCATGGTCTCTCGACACTTTAAATTAGGATAGCCTCTTCCCTCCGGTCCGTAATTTATGACCTGGCCGTGTTTGATACACTGTTGTCAAACGCTCTTAGACCAAGGTTCAGAATTCATAAATACAATCAACTATTTTAAAGTATAACATTATATCCTGATACGTACAATTTAATAAAATGCACTTTACATATTCCTGTACTGCTATTAAAATAAAATTAACCGCTATTAAAGCCTACAGAGCCATCCAATCATCCAATGCACTATACGTTTGCTATACTGGAACACACAATCACTTCCAACCGTCTTCCTATGCATAATTTCCGTTAATTGGCGAACAATGGGAGATTTACTTTTCGGGTAACTTTTGTACAGTCCTACGCAATAAATCACAATTGAAGTCCTCGACCTTGTATAATTAAAACTTAGTTTTATTTAATTTCCTTTTAGTTGGAGTGCTGTAACTAGCGATGTGAACTGACGAACTTCTTCTCACCGTTGTTGTTCCTACACCAGCCGCATCAGCAGTTCATTTATTCAAATTTTACGACGGTAGTACCCCCTCCTATACAGTTTTTAGAAAATTTCTAAAATTCACTAACATATTTGCGCTCTGTTTCCTGATCTTGCTTCTTCTCCCTATGATGTCTCTTTTTTTGGTTGGAGTCCTAGCTGGCAGTTAAAATAAGCAAAAATAAAATATGCAAATTTCAAAGAGTGTTGGAAGAATAAATAGAACATTTAGAAACAAAATACGTAAAGAAACAAAATTAAAGTTCTACAAAGTTATGGCTGTACCTATACTGACATAGGGAAGTGAGACTTTGACGTTAAATAAAAAGCAACAGAGTAAAATACAGGCTTCAGAAATGAAATTCCTGAGAAGTGTGAAAGGATGCACGAAGAGGGACTTAATAAGAAATGAAAATATAAGAGAAGAGCTGGACATGTTTAGTATGAACTATAGGTTAAAAGATCTCAAACAAAAATGGAAGGAACATGTTGAAAGAATGCCAGATAATAAACCTACAAAATAAATATTACAGTATCATCCTAAAGGTAGGAGATCAGTGGGCAGACCCAGGAAACGATGGCTGGAGGACTTCGAAGGCGGAACAGGCACTTGATTGCCTATGCCATGAAGAAGAAGAAGAAGAAGAAGAAGAAGAAGAAGAAGCAGAAGAAGAAGAAGAAGAAGAAGAAGAAGAAGGCTGGACGTGCGGTCGCATATTGCCAATGTTGTTGCTGACTATTGTCACGGCAGCAGGCATAAAAGTTTCGCCACAAATAAGAAAACAGTCGACGGATAAAGCTTCATGGTAATAATGAGCCTAGCTAAGCAGTTAACGATAGCGCGGCTATTGTAAGCAAGCGCCGGCAAGCAAAAGATAACTGAGGTAAAGGACTTGCCGGCATAGATTATGTTACGCTTCTGGAATGTGATTGAATATTTGTTTTCTTTATTCTTATGGAAATTTCTGGACTGATAGAGATTGTTCGGGTTCTGGTTTATTTTAGAACCATCTAGAGTTACGAATTAGGTATTTAAGGACGTGACGTCTCGCAAAGTTAGTTGTAAGACAGTGAGTTTTGAAACTGTGCTGTGAACGAGAGACAGCTGGAAGTGCTATAGTAACGAGAGCTAATCTTCTGTCACTGTTTGTTATTGTGATCGACCTTGGCATACTGATGGTGACGTAACGTAATGCTGCTGTAATCTGTAAGAGTATTTCTACGAATATAAAGGAGAATTTTCATTTCTGCAACTCGGCCTTTTAATTCTACGAAACCACAAAGTCACAATATATTGCAAAAATCAACGTGAAGTGCATCCCTCACACTCCCTGTAGTCCGGATTTAGCCCCATGTGACTTTTTCTATTCCCTAACTTGAAGAAACGACTTCGTGGGAGGTACTATCAGAAGCAGTGGTGAAGGCTGCGGAAGCGTTTTTGAAGGATCTCTCAAAAATGGTTTCCAGAATGCCTTTGGAGACCGGCAGAAACGCTGGGACAAGTGCATCGCATTCTGGGGAGACTTTTGAGAAGGAGCATCAAAATTATGAGGATGAGTAAAATTACGTTAAAAAAAAAGGTGACCATTCGTTATTGAACAGCCTTGGCATTATGGCTAAAAGACCAAAAATGATCTTCTAGGGCCGATTTAGCAATTTGTGTATACTTAATGTTACGAAAATATTCTTTCGTTCTGGTTTCCAAATTACCTTACGTCCTACCAATCTAAAACCGATCACTATGTCAACAATCAAATTGATAAATACCACATTTTTTATTATTAGGAATTTCATCGTTTTTAGAGAAATGTAGTAGACTTTTAATACTATATTTGTTTTACGGAGACAGAGTTACACAAAACACTTTAAAAACTTTTGAAAATTCTTTATTAAAAAAAGCATGTTAAGTAAATTTTTTAAAATTATAATCATCTTTTATTTTTAAGAGTAGAAATATCATTAACAGTTTTTTATATTAGAATTGTTCAATCCTCTTCTGTATAAAATCTTTATTAAAACCGTTAATTAAAGCTGTATTAATAATATATTTATATTCTTTATTAATTTTTTCTTTATTCAGGGGTATATTTATTAATCTTTAAATCAAACTATTAAAACAGCAAATTTATGTGGAAAAGGGTTAAAATGTTTATTTTTATATAATTATCGATATTAATAGATTTCCTATAAATACCAAAATAAAATTTTATTATTTATTGTTATCTTCAAAACCAAAAATGGAAGAAAACCATCAATTGCAGTTTCTAATTTCAATTTTATAGCTTTATCTTTTAAATTTAGTAATTTTAAAGAATGATTTATTTGTTTATCAGGAACATTAGTAAAAATATCATAAAGATACCTATACTAGGTTTTAAAAACCAAAGGGAATGCTTTAGTGACTTGCATTTCAAAAAAAAAAAAAAAAAAAAAAAAAAAACTCATAGAAATATCAGCAAGAAAAGGTGAAAAAATTGAAGTGTTGCTTCTGTTCTCAAGTTTGTTTTGTTCTCCGATTTTGGTGATACTATAAAAAGCATAGTAACTTCGATTTCAACTTCAACTAATTCAAATAATAAGAAAAATCAACATCATCTTTCTTAACATAAGTGAAACTTTTTGTTACAAATAATTAAATTTGTATAATACTTATTGCTTCACTGTAACTAGCTTCATTTTCTTCGTAACTAATTCCAATATTCACTATCACTACACTACAATTAGACAGTCAATTCACTTTTGAAATTCGCCCGACTTCTCCTCCTTTTCCGGACGGTTCGCTCTCTGTAAAGTCGAACACATTATATTTCTAAAATCTTGCAGATAATGCACTCGCTGCAGGTCATCACAGACTTTTTCACACAACAGCGCGCCTCTGGAGTGTAGTGGTAGCGTATCTGCCTCACATTCAAGAGATCCCAAGTTCCAATCTCCATCAGGGTGACTTATCTGGTTAAGCTAAGTTTTCCGGGGTTTTCCCTTAGCCTGAATATGAAGATCTGGTAACTCTAAGCTCAATGGAACCAGGACTCATTTGGGCAAAATTTCACCCACATCATTCATTGTTCTTATTTGACTTAAAGCTGGAGGATGTGAATTTAAAAAAATGGTTAACAGTAGTTTGTTAAAGAGGAACTAGAGAAAGTTATGTGAAAGATAAATGTCAAATATTTAAAGTACATTGAATGAGTAGAGCTAGACTGAAACATCCAATGTCATAGCCGGAATTTGTACCACGGATCTCCCGGTCTCCGTCCGGTTGCTCTTAACCACTGAGCTGCTATGGCCAACAGTGCTCATGCCCGATTTCACCAACACATGTTAAAATCGACGTTAACAAATGTAACGTAACAATTGTAACAGTGCGAACAAGGCTGTTAAATTTCTTGCATTTCACCGACCTGTTTTCTGAAAACGTTACAAACCCGTGTTAACGCCAAGAAACTTGTAAATATTACAGCCATAGAAGGCTATGGATGAGTTGTATTATTTCCTGAACGTAGGTATTGCGATGCGCTTTTGTTTTCATTTTCGTCTGCACACAGCTAAAACAATGGCGGATGGACAAAATCGTAAACAAAAGCCGTGAAACAAATTTCTCATCGATGTAGAAAGAACTGTTAATTGAATTGATGACGAAATATAAGGATGTCTTAGAAAATAGGAGGACGGATGCGGTGAATGTAAAAGAGCAAGATATCACTTGGGAAAAAACTTTAAACGAATTTAATTCAAATGCATGTGCCATTACTAGAAACATGAAATATTTTCTTCAGTGTTACGTAAATTTGAAACGAGGTGCGAAGGACAAGTGACTTGAACGTTTCAAGACGGGAGGTGGACAGTGTATTATCCACATAATTCAGTGAATTATAAAATCGCAAAGTTATTAATACTTGAAGCAAAGGCGAGATCGGTATATTCCTTTCGATGCGTGTTCTAACTCATTATTACGTAAATTTAAAACAAAAGAGAAGTGACGGATGAGATGAACGTTTCAAGGCGGAAGGTGGACAGTAAATTCAGTGAATTATAAAATCGCGAAGTTATTAATACTTGAAGCACAGGCAAGATCGGTAAATTCCTTTCTATGCACGCTCTAACTCAGTATTACGTAAATTTAAAACGAAGGACCAGTAACGAATGACGTGAACGTATCAAGACGGGAGGTGGACAGTGTAGAAGAGACAGAGGATGACCCAGGAAACGCTGGAGAGATCTATGAAGCCGAAACGGGCGATATGCCCAAACCATGGAGTGAAGAAGAAGAAAATCAAGAAAAATTTTTACATTTTTTTTAATTTGTCTTCCAACGTTAGGTCATATCGAACGATGAGTGAAATGGGTGAAATGATGTTCAAAGGAGCCCATGGGCCCATGAAGCTAAGAGCTACCCGACATTCGTCTTCTGGGATAAAGGAAAACCCTAGTAGAACTTTATCTAGATAACTCATCGTGACCGAGAATCGAACTCGGGACCTCTTGAACGTGAGGCACTTTATCGTGGTGGACAATTTTCAGAATGTATTGTGCGTGATTTTTATGTGCACTGAATTCTATATAGCAGATCATGAATGTAATTAATTTTTTTACTGACACAGGTCACCAACTACCTAGGTATAACTACACTAAATTAACGAATTGCTCAACCTCAATATGAAACTTGAACAGATAATGACTTCAGAAAAATCCTAAATCGTAATTATTCCAAAGTGTAATTATATATGTATTATTAATTTATCTATCTCTCAAATACATGTATTATAGTTACAAGTTAATTTGGGTATCAAAATATCAATTCGGAGAACAAAACTGGCAGTCCATCTATTCTTTAGTACGTACGTTGAACACTGAGGGAGCATGCAACCGCCACAAAGGAGGTTTTTATCTCTAGGTGGAAGGTAGTACTTTCAATCCACCTAAAGCCATGAAATTCACACAGAACATTCCATGGCTATGCTTATTGCTGGAAGGAATTTCATTACGTTTGTTCGACAGACTGGAACTTTTACTTTTAGCCGCGTATGACCCTCCGGATGTCAGCAAATGGTCTCTTTTGTGCGCCGACAGAAATAGCTTGAGGTTTTTCTTACAATCGAGATCCATGTTTCTGTAGAGACTAATGAGGATCCGAGAGGTCATTATATCTTATACCTTTTTACTTACTCCACTACGTACTTGCGATAGGTAACTCAAGTATTACATTTCATAAAAAGATAGATACCAAGGTTTCAAAGGAAATTAACGATTCCACCACCCATGCTATACTTTACGTGGATCATTTATCAAAAATAGCTTTGCTGATTTTGAACAAAACACTATCGGTTTATGATGGTTTCAAGGTCAATACAATTATATATCTATTGTTCTATTTATGGTGTAAACCATTTTAAAGTACTTCCAAATATTTGCTTGAATTTTCGAATATATAGGTGTCTTGTTTACTATTATTATTATCTTTTATTTATTCTACTTTTTACATGCTCCACTACTTATGTAATACTACATGATTTTCACTTTTTTGTGATTTTTTATACATTGGGTGTGTTGTTTTCTTTGTTAGATTCCCAAAACACTTACTTTTTCAGTTTTGATCTGAACCTGTTAGTATTTTGCTTGTATTACACATTAATACCTATTATTATTAATATTATTGTTATTATTCGTTTTTCTAAATGCACGCCATTGCTTTTGTTTGTCACTCATAGTTATGATTCTGTTATTTATTTGCAAACTCATTCAACAAGATTTCGTTATTTTCCTTCATTATTTAAGTTCATCTTGATGAAATATTTTCGTTCAAAACAAAATGAATCTAAAAATGAAGCATCCCCGCCCCTCCATTTACTGAAAGGATGGACTACCATGAAACCTAAATAATTATCTATGTGATCCACTGCTATGCACCCCTTTGAAGCGGCTGGTACTTAACTGATTTTCCATTGTTGAGTTATGCTGCTCCCTTTCCTTGTCTCTCTCACACACAAACACTCACAAGCACACACTTATGTGTATATAATATATATTATCACCGTGTGGTATTGTGCTTTTGTCACAAGCAGGAGCCGGACGCGTGGGCAGGAGAGGAATCAGGAAGAGTCTCCAGGGCGTTCTGTCCATTATAGTTGCCGTGGAAATTCTCGGAAGGTCTGCGACTTTCTAGAAACAATGGGGAGGTATAAATGCCGGTGAGGTGTTAGAGCGGCAGTTGTTTCTTTTTATTGCGGCAGTCGACGACTGAATTGTACAGTGATTTCTTTCATTTGTTTTTGTGTAGCAAAACATCGAGTCAGCATTGAAGACAACTAAGTGTCAATTTCACGTCTTTTTACCGCACCAAAACCTGCTTTAAATTTCTGCGAACTGGATTTCCGGACACACACGTGCGAATCTTTTTCTAAAAGTACTTCCTTATATATGTAGAATATGAAGCTATTAACAGTGAAGCAAACAAATATACACAAATACATAAATATGCACATAAATGTGCTGTTTTCAATAGTTTGATTTATAGATTAATAAATATAACCCTGAGTAAAGATGAATTTAATAAACAATATAAACCTATTATTAATTCTGCTTTAATTAATGGTTTTTAATAAAGACTTTAGGAATAAAAAATAAAAAATTCAAATAAAAACACTCAATGACATTTATACCCTTAAAAATAAAATACGATTATCATTTTTAAAAAAAATTACTTACCATCCTTGGGTTAATAAATTTAAAAAAAAGTTCCTTAAAGTAAATATAGTATTAGAGCTTTATTGTATTTCTATAAAATAGATAAAATCGCTAATAGTAAAAGATCTGATACTTATCAGCTTAATTGTTTGGATTGTGATAAAGTTTATATTGGAAAAACAAAACGTAATTTAGAAACAGCACGAAAGAACATTTTCGTAACATTAAGTGTAAACAAACTGATAAATCGGCCACAGCAGATCATTTTTGGTAATTTAACCATGAAATAAGTTGAGAAGTTAAATTACTGAAACAATTAAATGGTCTGACAGGTTTGATGGTTTGGGAAAAGATATCTATTTAAAAAAACACAGCGTAATGAATTTTGAAATACCGGCAGTCGATTCTGTTTTTTTAATTTGTTTTGTTTTAAGATTTTGATAGTTCTAACAAGAACATAGTAACATCTAACGTTCGTAACGATGACGACAGCTTTGTTGTTTCCGGCTGAGGATGTGTAAAAGTTTTACATGAAATCGCGGTCCCGGACAATTTATAAGAAAAGGGTCATCATTTCTTATAAGATAAGTGAAGTTTTAAGTTACAAATTTTTATGTTTGTATATACTTTCTTATATATTAGTGGTTTCTCTAAACGTGTACTTATGGTGAAATCTTAATATAAAAATTGTTGATAGAATGAAATATCTGGCTTCGCTACTTACTATGTAAGCAGTACAGAATACAAAACACGACAGTGTAGATGTTTTCAAGTATAAGGTAATGTATTCTCTGTTCCAACTTGAGAAATAACGCCTACATCCGCGGTATGATATCGTCACAACAGAGAAGACACGGAGTGTGTCCCAGTCTCATACTGATAAGTCAATGCAATGTGTCAACATATAACCAGACACAAAATTAGGAAACTTGGTCCAGGTGTTTTCCTACAGAACGGAATATGTAGGTCACGTCTCTGATTGAGTTCCAAATTACATTGGGCGCACGTGCTTCAACGTTTCCTGGTTACCCTCTTATGACTCCATCAACTCGTAAACATAATCCCTTCACGGAAATGGCGTATTGCGATTGTTGGCATTTGTCCAAACGCCTTTTCCTGGTTTCATGTACATTAAATTGGTATCGTTACAACTTTCTGGTTATCAGATACTGATCCAGTATTTCTCCTTAATCTTTAGCAAACCAGATCCTGCCTATATAGCGTTGAAATTCCCACGTTCCCGTGATGTGGTTTAAATGGTAGTTAAAAACACTTTGCTGAATCGGGAAGTAGCGCAATTACTGAGTACCGTTTTCACACGTAACTTCAAAAGTCAAATTGCTGGGTTTATTAATGGATAATTATGTCAAATTATAATATATGAGGTCCAACTCCCACACATTCACTAAATAACAAACTTCCTAATAATCCAATAGAGTATACATTTTTAGAAGCCTTCTGCTTTTATGGTAAATTACACTCGACTGCAACAAAATTTTTTTGAATGTTTCGAGTACTTCATGAGGCAATTCCTACTAATTTTGGGCTGTTTAGCTCTAGTTTATATGATATACACAAGGTGGAAGTATTACATATTAAAAGAATGAGAGAAAAGGACACATTTTAATTACACACATGCTAACAACAATGAAAGTGCATTTGAATTTTTAACTGGTAAGTACATGTTAAGAGTTATAGATTGCTGGAAAAAATAATCTGAAGCGAATCATTTGGTGGTCTATTGACTTCGTCTTCTTTTAGTCTGTCTCTTGAGATGATGTTCCGCAAAATCCCTATACAAAGACCAACAGTAATCCACAAGCGTTACTTCTTTCCAACGGCCCTGATATCTATCTTTCTCAATACTCCACCATATCTGGAAAATGTGCTAAGGCGCTGGGCCTTAATAGGAACCTCCGGTCCCAAAATTGTGTGTACCATCACTAGTCCACCATATCTTCGGTAGTGGAGAACGTGCTAAGGCGCTGGTCCTTAATAGGAGCCTCCGGTCTAACAATTGGGTGTGCCCTCAAGACTCCACCATATCTGGAGAATGTGCTAAGGCGCTGGTCCTTAATAGGAGCCTCCGGTCCACCAATTGGGTGTGCCGTCAAGACTCCATCAAACCTGGAGAATGTGCTAAGGTGCTGGTCCTTAATAGGAACCTCCGGTCCAAAAATTGTGTGTACCATCACCAGTCTACCATATCTTCGGTAGTGGAGAACGTGCTAAGGCGCTGGTCCTTAATAGGAACCTCCGGTCCAACAATTGGGTGTGCCCTCAAGATTCCACCATATCTGGAGAATGTGCTAAGGCGCTGGTCCTTAATAGGAACCTCCGGTCCAACAATTGGGTGTGCCCTCAAGATTCCACCATATCTGGAGAATGTGCTAAGGCGCTGGTCCTTAATAGGAGCCTCCGGTCGAACAATTGTTTGTGCCCTCAAGACTCCACCATATCTGGAGAATGTGCTAAGGCAGTGGTCCTTAATAGGAGCCTCCGGTTCAACAATTGGGTGTGCCCTCAAGACTCCACCATATCTGGAGAATGTGCTAAGGCGCTGGTCCTTAGTAGGAGCCTCCGGTCGAAAAAATTGTGTGTCGCTTCACTACTCCACCAAAACGCCAGCACTGCAGAATGTGCTAAGTCATCGGGATCATGACTGTGACACCAGACTGAAGTCTCTTGGTGAAGTCATTATCAGATACGGCCCAGGGTTACTGCTACTCAAGCAAGCACCTCTTCAGGGGTTACCAGCTTCATCGCATGACATGTTTACACCCTTGGTACCTAAGGCACTACGGACTTTTGGGATCCTCTGAATCCAAGAAAGTCACGTTTATTAAAGGTTCATTGTTTCTGTACAATTAAATGGCAAAATTGATATCTAAGTAAAGCATCCTCCAAGGATGTCAAAGGTACTGAAGAAAATATCTTTACTCCAAACTAACCTTTACATGAAAATGCTTCTAAAAGTTTCAGTTTCTTAAATGCAGCTCTAATAATTTTTATTTATATACCATATGTTTAAGATTTTCGTTACAAATTAAATAGGTACCTTGCATTCAATAAATAAAATACACTCTAATGTCGTTCTCAGTTCCAAAAGACTGGTATAGGTTAGTTAGTTAGGTGCCGAGGTTCTACTCCCATTAGTCCTGGACCCGTAGGACCAAGGACCCTGGCCTCCTTCTACCCGGGAGCGATGGATACTCCGGGGTTCTTTCAATAGTGCATTACCTGATTTCTTAAACCCCCCCCCCCCCGCTGAACACGCCAAGACGGGATGGACGTGGATACGCCAATTAGGCGCGTCAACGCCGCAGGGAAGACTACCGTAAACCTCGGTGGGGCCGCCTGGTGACCTAGCACACCTTCTACAAGATCTGTAGGCTACTACCAGGGACCTATGAGGCAAACCTCTACCCCCTCCGGACGGCAGTAGCCTGGCCGGAGGTACCCAATTCCCCGTGGGTGTCAGGAACACACCGCCCCCTCGAGTGCAACCCAACCCGAACAACTCCCACTTACGGAGGGGCTCGAATGTTCGGCCCGAGGTTTCTCTAGTAACGTCAGAGGTAGCAGGAGTGCTGAGTGTCCGCAACGGCCGCACCACAGCAGCTGAAGGGGACGGATACCTCCCTACGGGAAACTGGTATAGGTAACTGGTAAACTTAAGGAGTACACGAAAGTTTGCTAACAAATAATATTGTCGCCGATCGCATTACTTTGTTGGCGCCGCGACAAGCAAGAGCTGGGCACGTGTGCAGGAAAGAAAGAGACAGAGTGACGCGCGGGCAGAAGGGCTGTACGCTTGCCAAGAGTGAGAGAGAGAGAGGGACGGGGGGTTCTAGAATTTTCCGGGTTTCTGTTGCCGTCGCTATTGTTATCGAACGGTCTGCAGCTTACTAGAAACAATGGCTGGGAGGTATAAAATGGTCCGAAACGTGTTAGAGAATCAGTTGTGTATTTGTGTTGTGCTTTTTTGTAGTTGTGTGACTTGTGTGATGGTTATTGCGACAGTGGGCATTTGAACTGCACCAGAGTGATTTCTTTTGTTTACGTGCGACGAAGCAGTGAGTCGACCTTGAAGACAAATAACTGTCAATGTCACGTCTTTTTGCTGCTACAAGGGTTGTATAAAACTTCTGATTACTGCAATAAAGAGTGTTTTAAAAATCTGCAAACCTGATTTCTGATTCTACGTAACCCTCGAAGTCACAAATCGAAGTCACGAAGCTCGAAGTGCGGGTAATTTATTTGAGATGTTAGTTCGCGGTTTAAAATGCCTGTATTTTTCTGATGTGGAATATCATTATTCTCTCTCTCTCTCTCTCTCTCTCTCTCTCTCTCTCTCTCTCTCTCTCTCTCTCTCTCTCTCTCTCTATGGACCTATAAAGAGAGTGCAAAGTCAAACTCGTGGCATAGTGACTAGTTCTTAAGTTATTAACCAACGCTTAAGGTGTACTGCGTACTCTGCTATCATTGTAACTACAAGGAGGTCTATAATAAAACCACTTCAACAAAATAATGTTGGATTGGATTGTGCTACAGAGCGGATTTGCCACTGCGACCAGTCGTGATCTATCGTGCCTATTTTATTTAATTTCATTTTTTTATCTGCTGTAAAAATTACAAAGTAATTCATAGCATCGCCAAGAAACAGAAATCCATGGGATTAAACATTTAAGAAACAAAAGAAAAAAGCATATTTGCAATGATAATTACATGTGCACCTATACTAATGCATATGAACGTACCTATATAAATCTATTTCTACACAATAATTTCGTAACTACTTTTACACTTTTTAATAATACTTTCCGTTACAGTTGTCTTAGGAAATATTTACAATTTTACAGCTATGACTTAAATACTATTTGTAAATTCGTCTAAGGAGGAAAATGTTCCAGCAATACAGTATTATTTTACCTCTTTTGAATCAATGAATACACTTTACATGTTTATACTTTGTGGTAGATTGTTATAAAGAAAACATGCAGCCACTGATGGCTTGGTTTTGTAGATTTCTAACCTATGGGAATGTAGGTGAAGATCTTAATTACCCCTCGTGTTTTATTAATGTACCTGATTATTCATTTTATTGCTGTTTTCCGTTCTCTTACCGAGCATAATTACCTCAACTATATATAACGAATATAGTGGCGCATCCACGGGAGGACCTGTGAGGCGAGATGAGAAATAGGGAGTCACGAAGGTGCAGAGGGCTTCACTTTAAGAGTTGGAAACTCCCCGGCAGCCCTGCGCAACCGGCAGTCCACCCGACTACGGTCCGGAATCAGCCCCACCAAATTGGACTCAGAGACCGAAGAGCATATGATCCTGTCAAGCACCGCCGAAGCATCCGCCGACACTTATACCCTGAAAGATACCACAAGATGAAGAATGATGTGACGTGTTAATGGAGATGAAATGGAGGGGTTGGAAATTTGGGGAATGTAATTAACTACCCATCATTCACCTGGCGACCTGGGGAAAAAACCCGGAAAAGCCAATGTGTAAGGTAGGTCTGCCACAAGATTCGAGCCAAGACTTCCCGAATACGGCCCACAGATGATACCCCTCGTTTGCAACAAATTAACATGAAATAGATGGAGTAGCAAGCGTTTGTTGAAGAGAGGTAAGAAAACTTTTGTGTGATATTGACTGATGAGGCGTTGGTTTGCGACTAACGAAATGTTTGGATTAACAAAATCCTCTACAAACATGGAAGGGTTACTGTGGACCGAAAGCCTCTTAAAGTTTAATGCGGCATCTCGTAACCTACTTGTTGTTCAAAAAGTTGGATAAAAGTATGCCAAGGCATTAAGTTGAACTGTTCTTCTTCCTTAAATATTTGTGTTGCTGTGATGAGAAACTCAAGGAGTCTGTAGCCCATCTCCAAGTGTAATTACGTTCGGGGGCTACTCAACTTCAAATATGTTGAATTAGTGATGAGATTCCCTGAGCATTTACCGCAGCATCTAAAAGCTCTAGTTTCAAGGTGATATCGGATTTATTGACCAGTAATGTACACGGATAGGCAGACAGTTCAGTTTCGTATTTGAAGAGATCGTCAGGGAATTGTCCAAAACCCGACTATGGTACTGAACGTTTTGATTCCTTTACCAAAGCCTATGTCTGTATAAACAAATGTGGCTACGAATTATGGAGCCTTTACGTTGAGTCACTTCTGGATTACGTACTAAAAAATAAAGCTACTTTACAAAAAAATCACTTGTCCAGTCACATTACTTTTTCCACACACTCCTGTATAGAATATCCTAAAAATGCTATCTTCTTTTTACTTTACTTTTAATAGAGATAAACCTGTGTACAAATATTCTCACTACATATCATGTACATTTAATGGGTATAGAAGATCACAGGAGCCTTAAGTGATGATATGTAATATATATTACGAGTTGGTTGCTAAGTGAGGACATTAAAATTCCGTTCTCTGTGCATGACCAGGACCATTAAGACATCCCATTTTAGAAAGACATATAAGTACTAAAAATTAAAATAAACGACTGCGAATGTCTCAAAATGGTTCAGCTCCCCCAAAGGATGTGCTTATCTCCACAATGCTAGTTACATGATTTTTGGGTGCACATTACTACGAAATTATTATTGATATGTACATGAAAATTTATCTTGAATAATACCTGTTACTATTTCAAAACTTTGTAATGATAATTTTTTATAACTTTTAGTATTTTTTTAAAAAGACACTGAAATTTCAAATAGTTTTTTTTAACAAAAATTATGAATCTCAAAGAAAAATCCCTTTTTATTATTATCCTCATAAGTCTGCTTAATACACACAAAAAATTCATATGATTTGGTTGAATCGTATATTTTAAGAAGGGTACCAGAACCTGAAAAATTGTGAAACTGAGAAAAACAACTTTAAAGTTTATATACGAGGCATGTTTTTTTTAACTCAGTACCGTTTTGCGATTCCGCCGCCGCAGCGCTACGGTCGGCGTTCCGCACATGCGCCCTGGTTACCTAAATCTCTTCTCTAGGCACTGACGCCATTACAGTCTGATTCTTCATTGTATACGTTTGTTACTGAGTGTTTAAGATATCTCCAACTATCGTGAGTCCCGACGATTGTGAAGTACGGGCTGTTGTACTATTTCTTAGTGCTAAAGGCGTAAAACCAATCGATATTTATCGTGAGGTCTGTGAAGTTTACGGACAAAACTTTATGAGTGATAGAATGGTAAGGAAATGGGTGAGAGCATTTATAGATGGCTGCACAAAGGTGCATGATGAAGAACGGAGTGGGCGTCCTTCGGTAGTTACTGCAGATTTGGTGCAGAAAGTGGACGAAAAGGTGAGACAGAACAGACGCTTTACAATGTCATAATTGTGCGACTATTTTGCTCAATATTCTCGTAGTGTTTTGTATCGCACTGTGAGCGAGAACTTGAAGTACCGGAAATTGTGTTCACGTTGGGTTCCGAAAATGTTGACGGATTTGCACAAAAACCAACGTTTAGGCAGTGCATTGACTTTCCTTGAGCGGTACCACAATGCAGGTGCAGATTTTTTAGACCAAATTGTTACTGGTGACGAAACATGGGTGGCCTACGTCACACCAGAATCGAAGCAACAATCCATGCAATGGCGACATTCATCATCACCCACAAACGTGAAGTTTAAGCAAACAACTTCGGCCCGCAAAATTATGTGCACAGTTTATCGGGACAGATAAGCTGTATTGCTAGTGGAGTTTCTGCCTCTTAATGAGACAATCAATACACCGTCTTATTGTAAGACATTGAACAACCTGCGCCGTGCATTTCAGAACAAAATACGAGGCAAGTTGAGTAAGGTTAACGTTTTGCTGCATGACAATGCCCGTCCACATGTGGCTAATCGGACCAAAGATCTCATCAAATCTTTTCAATGGGCAACTCTAGATCATCCTCCATACAGCCCTAATCTGGCGCTCAGCGACTACCATTTGTTTCTGCACTTGAAGAAACATCTGGGCCGTCAGCGTCTTTAAGACAATAACGAAGTCAAGGCAGTTGTGATACAGTGGTTAACACGTCAGGCGGCAGAATTTTATGAGGTGGGTACTCAAAAACTGGTGCCACGTTGTGAAAAGTATCTCAGTTTTCACGGAAATTATGAAGAAAAGTAGATTAAGGTACAGGCTTTCATGTAAAACTAAAATTATTGCTGTACCTATGGACGTCTTTTTCAATTCCAAAACGGTACTGAGTTAAAAAATATGCCTCGTATTGATTACTGATTTCTCACATGAGTCAGAACATTCCTGCTGCATAGTCTTGACCCTCTGTATTCTCACTTGTTTTTTTCAAGTTCCGCTTCTTTTTTCTTGCCTTCTTGGTCAGTTTTTCAACCATTTTATCTGCTTTCAGGACTCGCAGCTCATCAATTTCTGACTACTATTATGGTTAACATATGTATTGTTTAACTGGGCCTACTAACCTCAGTATTACATATTATTTCATTTTATATTGTATTTATATTTTCCACATTTGCTGTTCTGCTTTTAGTAAAATCATTGCCTTAAACTTTCTCTTTCCAAATGATTTTGGCCTACCCATATCATATATTCACCAGTAACTAATGCAAAATATTCAAAACAACTGTTCACATACACAACTGAAGACAAAGGAAATACTAGCATCATTGGAGCTAAAGTTGCACTAACAGGAAGCTTGGAAGATCTCTTACAAATCAAGGATTAGCTCAGAATTATCTGTTCAGTATTACAGAAGTTATGATAGATTTTCTGAAAGCTTACGAAAAGGGTTGTGGCAAGAACTTAACACTCACTAATATAATAAGAAAATTAGGTATAAAATATTGCTTCAATGAACTTTTTAACTATATATTTGTAATATAGAGGGATGACATAATAATAAAATGTAAACATAAAAAACTGAATTTTAGCCCTAAGTGCAGTGACTTCTCACCTTAACATAAATGGTTGGTTTAAAAGAGATCTACAATTTTTGTGTAGTGCAGCTTTTGTGCGTTTGGTTTTAGTACAGTTATAAGTATTACTTCAGAATGAACAGAATATCTGAGAACATTCCCGAAATGTCCAAGATATAAGTTCCATTTGTCATGGAAAAAGTCTTGAATATATTGTGACTTTGCGGGTTCGTAGAATTAGAAGTCTTGTTTGCAGAAATTTAAAATGTCTTTATTTCAGTAAAAGGACGCCTTGTACACCCCTTTACACTAGCAAAATAACGTAACATACACAAACGCAGTCTTCAAGGTCGCCTCGTTCTCAGCTACACGTAAACAAATGAAAGAATTCACTGCGGCACACTTCAAATTTTCACGCAATTACAATTACTACACAGCTGCACACGCAATTAAATCTCAGTAGCAACTGACTCCACTCTAACACTTGCGGGCTTTTTATACCTTCAGTCATTATTCTAGAATTCAGTTGATCATTCTATAATAATCGCGATGCTGCGAGAGAAAGACCAAACTATCTCTGTCACTTTCTCTCTGTGTTTCTTTCTCTCTCTCAGTAAGCGTCTAGCTCTGCACTCACGCGCCGGCTGCAGCTTGCGGCACAGCAATGCTTCAGCGACAGTATGCTACTTCAAACTAAACCTTTAGAGCTACCTTTAGAACCTCAACATTTTCGAAAGGTATTTATTTAAACTTCAGCCTGTGGTGCTGAGATTCTCTTCAGTCTTCGTGTCATTGTAGGATTCTATGACGTTGGCAAAGTTCGGAGAAGGGACTTAGCTCTATGACCAACGATGTCTTTAGGTTTATGCCCTGTCGCGGTGGTTCCCGGGAGGGAGAGGTGACGTGAGAGAATATAATAGGTGTTAAGACTGGGTAGATGGCAGAGCCCATAACAACCAGATAATTCATTACTTGCATAACCAGCTCCACTTCCCCACATGGACACCTCTTTCTTTCTTTCTTTCTTTCTTTCTTTCTTTCTTTCTTTCTTTCTTTCTTTCTTTCTTTCTTTCTTTCTTTCTTTCTTTCTTTCTTTCTTTCTTTCTTTCTTTCTTTCTTTCTTTCTTTCTTTCTTTCTTTCTTTCTTTCTTTCTTTCTTTCTTTCTTTCTTTCTTTCTTTCTTTCTTTCTTTCTTTCTTTCTTTCTTTCTTTCTTTCTTTCTTTCTTTCTTTCTTTCTTTCTTTCTTTCTTTCTTTCTTTCTTTCTTTCTTTCTTTCTTTCTTTCTTTCTTTCTTTCTTTCTTTCTTTCTTTCTTTCTTTCTTTCTTTCCTTCTTTCCTTCTTTCCTTCTTTCCTTCTTTCCTTCTTTCCTTCTTTCCTTCTTTCCTTCTTTCCTTCTTTCCTTCTTTCCTTCTTTCCTTCTTTCCTTCTTTCCTTCTTTCCTTCTTTCCTTCTTTCCTTCTTTCCTTCTGTCCTTCTGTCCTTCTGTCCTTCTGTCCTTCTGTCCTTCTTTCCTTCTTTCCTTCTTTCCTTCATTCCTTCTTTCCTTCTTTCCTTCTTTCCTTCTGTCCTTCTGTCCTTCTGTCCTTCTTTCCTTCTTTCCTTCTTTCCTTCATTCCTTCTTTCCTTCTTTCCTTCTTTCCTTCTTTCCTTCTTTCCTTCTTTCCTTCTTTCCTTCTTTCCTTCTGTCCTTCTGTCCTTCTTTCCTTCTTTCCTTCTTTCCTTCTTTCCTTCTTTCCTTCTTTCCTTCTTTCCTTCTTTCCTTCTTTCCTTCTTTCCTTCTTTCCTTCTTTCCTTCTTTCCTTCTTTCCTTCTTTCCGTCTTTCCTTCTTTCCGTCTTCCCTTCTTTCCTTCTTTCCTTCTTTCCTTCTTTCCTTCTTTCCTTCTTTCCTTCTTTCCTTCTTTCCTTCTTTCCTTCCTTTCCTCCCTCCCTCCCTCCTTCCCTCCTTCCCTCCTTCCCTCCTTCCCTCCTTCCCTCCTTCCCTCCTTCCCTCCTTCCCTCCTTTCTTTCTTTCTTTCTTTCTTTCTTTCTTTCTTTCTTTCTTTCTTTCTTTCTTTCTTTCTTTCTTTCTTTCTTTCTTTCTTTCTTTCTTTCTTTCTTTCTTTCTTTCTCTCCCGAGGACAAGAAACTCTGAAAAAGCCAAACAGGATGAAAGGTGATATGAAGTCATAAGCGAGGTGAAATGGAGAAACAATACTCAGGGCATGAAGCAAGGTCGGAGTTCGGAATTCGAATCCTCGGCCTCCCGAATGTTGAACAGAGAGGCTGCCCCCAGCGCCATTACCCTCGGTTTGGAAGATCCTAAACTTAAATACCAAGTTTGGTATTTAATTGACTTTTCATATTTCATTATGTTGTTCACACACTCACACATACGCACACACACACACACACGCACACACACACACCTGTTGCTAAAACTAACTGCAATGGGGTGTTCCGGTAGCTTAAAAATGTCAGTAAGGTATCGAATTTTTAGGTGGAATACTATACTTCCCCCACTTATAAAGTAGAAAAAGTAATAATACTATTCACACGCCTCTGACTGTGTTTTGTTTTTCACTGTTTACGTCCTTCAACATTAAGTCATATTGGACGACGAAATTGGTGAAAATGTGCTCAAATGAGCGTAGGGTCCATAGCGCATAGAGTTACTTGACATTCATCTTTCAGCATAAGGAAGAACCCCGAAAAAAGCCTTAGTCACGCACTGGCTGAGTGGTTAGACTGCTGGACTCTCACCTAGACGGTGAGACGGCAGAGTACGATTTGTGGTGGACAACACAGCACTGGAGCGGGTATTTCTCCGGTTGCCCCCGTCATCTACTTCCAGCTATGCTCCATCTTCATCTCGTGTATCATCAGAGTCACCACCTGCGCTGCCGTATGTAGTAAGGCTGGGTGTTAAACACTACGCATACTATTTACAGTGGAAATAGCTCGCTCTGAGCGAGATTCGAACATAGGTCCTCTTGAACTTAAACCAAACACGCTACAGGGCCAAGCATGCCTCTGGTTCCCGAAGTCACGGGTTGAACTCCAAAAGAAAGCGATGGAGCCTTTGGGAGGGCGGATAAGTCCTCCGTTTGGCTTCCTTCGTACAGGAAGTAAAGCGGTAATACCGTGTCATAAATTTATGACACGTAAAAACATCTCAAGCCTGATAAAGGGACCACTGAGCAAAATTCAACGCATTTTCACGGTCAATATAAAATGGGGCACTGAGAACCGCGGCAGAAAAGGAGCGGCTATAAATACTTGGTTGAAATATCAAGTACAATTTTTGTTTATTTTGGAATACGGCATTAGCTAAACAAAAAAATGATGGGGTAGGACCGATGGATGCATTAAAAATGAATGAATGAGTATACATTAAATATGGGCTACCTGGGTGGTATAACACATTTTCTATATATTTATACCTGCATGGAAAATATTAATTAAATCATATTGGGAAAAATATGCCCGGACGTTTTACTCTTTAACTTAAACGTTTGTTTCATGAGAAACATGTAAATGCTGAAAAGTGACTGCAGCAAACTGGAACATTTAATCATAAAACTGGAATGAAGTTCGACTAATGAATTTGGTGTTAAATGTGTACATTTTACTTTAAACGCATAATTTAGAAATTGTTTAAAGTATATGAAGCAAATTCTGCAAATATTCATTTAGTAATTTGGTGAAAAAGTGGAGAACATTGGCAAAACCCTTAAGTGTGCAAACATGCTCTCCCTAGGAATTAATTGAGTCGGAATGTAACCCTCAGTTTTTCTTCAATAGCAAAAGCATTTGCAAGAAAGACATTAATCTGCTATTAATTTGCAGTAGATAAACTTAGCAGTGTTTTCTAAATAATAAATAAATCTTTGAGACATGAAGTGACTGGTTGGAATTCGTTGAATCTATATATTTACCAGACTTTTAGTTTCTTTAAAAGCTACATTTTAAGTATTGGATGATTTCGATACGTATTTAATAAATGTCAGTAAATGTTTACAGTACATAGAAGTACATAGTATTTTTCTCTTTTCTTCATACCGTCGCGAGCATTGCTGCGGCCGACGCGCTCAAAGAGACAGATAGTGCGTCGCGGACATAAAAGCTTGCCGAAACAGATAAAGAGGTATAAAAGGGAAGCCGCGAATCGCCACTGTAATCAGTCGTAATTGGAATCGTGTGCGCGCAGCTGTGTTTTGAAAGTGAAGTCTTTTGTTTGTGGCCAACGACCTTAAAGATTGTATTTGTGTATGTTACCTGATTCCGCTACTGTATGGATTGACCAAAATGTGTTTCTACGCAGAATAAGAGGCATTTTGGAAATTCTGCAAATTGGACTTTTAATTCTACGAGCCCACAAAGTCACAACACTGTGGCGACGCACATTAAAGTGTCGCCGCAGAGAGAAAAGTGACAGATAGGACCTGGCGGAGATAAACAGCTTGTCTAAGCAGATAAACATATATCGGCAGGCGGCCCCAACAAAGTCATATCGGCAGCCTTCCCATTTTGGTGTTGGCGCCCGTAACTGGCGTATCCACTTCCATCCCGTCTTGAGTCCACATGACCAGATAGGGGGGCTTGTTACTCTCTAGATCTTGCCCTATGGAAAGAGCCTCGGTGGCGCCGGGCGCCCTTTTGAGACAGCTGGGTAACACCCTGGTAGAAGGAGGCCCGGGTCCTTGGTCCTACGGGTCCAGGACTAACGGGAGTAGATGCCTTGGCATGAATTGAATTGATACATGAACATAGTGCGGAGATAAAAGGTATGCCAAAACAGATAAAGTGAGGTAAATGGAACATTCCAGTGACATTTTGATTGATACAGAACACTCGATATCTTGTTTGTTACAGAATATTCCAGAAATGTCTATTGAGATCGGTAGTGGTATATGTGAGGCGACACGTAAGCGGAGTAGTAGTAAAGAGTCGTAAACGGAGTTGTAACGAGAGTTGTTGTTGTTGTAAACAGAGTGCATCTGTGAACTCTTTGCTCTGGTCAAAGACGTTGGAAGATTGTATGCGTATGCGACGTAATTCTTCTACAGTAAGGGTTGACCAAAGTACGTTTCTCCGGGAATATAGAGCATTTTGGAATTTCTGTGAACAGGTCTTTTCATTCTACGAACTCACAAAGTCACAATACTATCCTTGCACTATGATTACTATACATATTAGCAGCTTTTTAAGTGCTTCAAGTTGATTTCATAGTTTCACTATATTACTTCTCGGGGAAATTATGAAATTATGCATGAGACAGCAAAGAAGATTAGTGAACTTAAATAGTTGGTGAGCAGAGATAGGAGGATTTATGCAAAAAATAGGAATGGGAGATATAAGAGGATTAGAGGACAAGATATAGAAATTCAGGAAATATGGGGAAGTCTAGAAAATATGAAATCATTACAAGTTTACAAACAAATACGAAGAAATTGGGGACGAGAAGCTTATGTAGATTACTGCAATAGCAAGAGAGAGAAAGGTTAGCTTGGATGAGAACAGGAACAATATTTCTAAGAGGGATAAGAGGTAGGGAAAATTAAATTTGTGAATTGTGTGGGGGAAAGAAAGCATAGAACAACATGTAAGAGAATGAGAGGAGGTTGCAATATGGAGAAAACAGGTTTGGGAGGAAAAACGGGAGAAAGTAGAGTAGAGGATAGTAGCTATATAAATGTTAACGAGCAGGGAGGAAAAGAAGGTAAGAAGTACTGGTGAGTTCTTGAGGAAAGTAAAAGAATAATGGTCCAGAAATCTGAAGAATATAAGAAAGGAAGATGAGGGGGAAGAATGGAACTAATTAAATAACAAGAAGGCATGGAGGTTAAGAGGTATTACCGTGCTACTCAAAAGGTTACCCTGGCTTTATCTTTGTTAATAGAAACTCTCAGATAATATTGGCTGAAGTGATGCGTTCATTGGTGCTTAGCAAACATCTGAGAAGCGCGCAAGTACCCCTATCACTCTTTCGACAATAATCAGTGCGTTATCTGAGATGTTTGTGTGAACAAAGATAAAGCCAGGGAAACCTTTTGAGCAGCACGATAATACCTGGCAGAGCAGAGGTCCAGGGTGTCATCTAGCCCAAGGTAGCAACAAGGTAAATGTAGCCAAAATTTGTAAATTGTAAAATTTGGAATATGCACAATAAGAATCTAATATAATCTAATATATATTGCTTCTCTTCTCTCATAATGGTGTTAGCTGTATGTAACTTAAAATTGGCTTGTTAGGCTTGTACGATCATGAAAATATGTGAGTAACCTACTTATGTTAATGTTTTTCTTACATAAGTTTTGACAGTCCCAAAAAAGGCATTTCTGCAGGAATTCTACCGGAGTTTCTTTCAAACTTAATCAATGCTGATGAAACTTGGCTACATCATTTTGATCCTGAGAGCAAACAGCAAAGCTCCGTGTGGAAATCTCCTTCATCGCCAACCCCCAAAGAAGCAAAAGTTGTCGCTTCTGCTGGGAATGTTATGGTCATCTCATTCTTTGATACTCATGGAATGGCTTATCAGCATGTTGTACCTGCACATACATCAGTAACTGGACAATACTACAGGGATGTCCTGAAAACATTGCAAGTCCATATCAGGCGCAAAAGATCACATTTCCCTGAAGCAGGCCAGATGCTGCACCACGATAATGCGCAGCCGCTTTTTGCCAATGTTGTTGCTGAATATCTTGCAAAAATCAACGTGAAGTGCATCCCTCACCCTCCCTAGAGTCCGGATTTAGTCCCATGTGACTTTTTTCTATTTCCTAATCTGAATAAATGCCTTCTTGGAAGGTATTATCCATCATCAGAAGCAGTAGTGAAGGCTGCGGAGGCAATTTTGAAGTATTTCTCAAAAAATGGTTTCCAGCATGTCTTTGAAGATTGGGAGAAACGCTGGGACAAGTGCATTGCATTCAGGGAAAACTATTTTGAGAAGGACCATCAAAGGTATGAGGATGAGTGAAGGTACGTTCTCAAAAGAAATTCCGATCATTCTTTATTGAACAGCCCTCACATGACAAGTACCTTACTTACAATTCTCCTGGTTAAAAATCACTTATTTACTGGCAAACTTATAATTATCCATGTATTGTAACATTAGGAAATTACTTAGCTATCTCCCTATGAAGATTTTATAAAATTATTAATCAATTTAGTCAATATCTAATCGTTTTACTCTCAGAATGGAGTCATTATTACAAGAACAGTTGCTCCTTTATGCAGCTATTGCCGAGACATCCGTTTCTGGGCAACTTTATCGTTCGCCGCACAAAAATGTAATTATTTTTCTTTTATCTCTTCCTTGCCTGGTAAAATGTAGCGAGCGATGTAGAGAATTTTCTTTGGTTTAACGCATTTTCAACTCCAAGTATTATACGAACCTGAGTCATATAATTGGATCTCTTTTTACGGTTGGCTAATTCAAGCGCAAAGTAAATACTCCACGAAAAGTTTTGCAGATGAAAGATACGAATGATAAAGTACGACACGCTGCAAGTAAGGCAAAAAGAATTTCAAGAACGGTGTGCTCAAAGGAACTGAGAAATAGCTGTTCCTTCTGTTGGATAGAGGAAGCGCAAAGAAAATTTCGGATACATAAGAAGTTTTATTAGGCAAATACCTTCACGGATGTAGTAAACATAAACCTATTAATGGCATTAATGAGAGTATACTTTAATAAAGGATATTTACCTTTTCTGTCATCTACTCTTTAACTACGCGAGATACTGTGCAGCAGGGAAAGTGGATGGGGAAAGTACATCAGAAAGATGTTCTGTTCTCCGCTGCTGTAAGATATTTCTCTGAGGGTATGAGCGGGTGGTATAAAATGGACGCTACAGTTAAGTAGACTGAAAAATGTAATAGGGGGATAATAAATAAGCTATTTGAAGTGAGTTTTCAATTCTTTGTGAATATAGAATTAAACTTTTTCTGTACCTTAGTGCTAGAAATTTTATTTAAGTATTTTATCGATCTTCTAAAGTACCACCAACTTTAAAATAATTGCTTCCGTAACAAGAAAGTAAGTTGCCGTGAGACGCAAAAATGCTAAAAGGTAAATCTTTTCACGTCGACCGCCAAATTTATATAACCCAAGCGCGGTTGTTAGGCGCTACAAACTGCCGATAATCTATCGTAGTAAAACACTTCTGTATCTTGCTAGAGACTGTATGACATGCTGTTTTATAAGCGTAGGTCCCACCTATCCAAACTTTATATGTTGCCAAATCTTTAACTAATTATTCGCATCGTTTACCTCTTTAACTAAATTCTAAGGACTCTTTACTTTCTTAATTTTCACAATTGATTTTTTTTGACAACACAGCGCAAAGAAATCAGTTCGGAAGGCTAGTCGTGAATTAAAAGTCCCTGTGTCGATTGTTAGGAAATTTGTAAGAAAACGCTTAGGGCTGCGTCCTTACTGTTTACAGTTATTACAGGCTCTAAAGACGGCAGACCACGGATTACGTGCCAACTTCGCAAAGGACATGTTGTTCCATGACGATGACGATTTTATGGACCATGTTGTCTTCAGTGATGAGTCGACCTTTAAACTGAATGGACTTTTTAACACTCATAATGTTGGCATTTGGCCTCAGAAAATCCTCACGAGATGCTACAAATACAAAGAGATTCCCCTAAAGTGAATATTTTTGTGCCGTATCCCAGCAAAAAGTTTATGGACCTTTCTTTTTTGGTGAACCTACTGTAACTGGCACTTCTTCCCTTGATACACTAGAGCAATGGCTCCTCCCTCAGTTGGAAGAAAATGAGCTAGAGAACTTCATGTTCCAGCAAGATGGTGCATAACGAAGTACACGATTGGTTGAACGCCACTGTACCCGAGCGCTGGATAGGCCGCAAGGGCCTTAATGACAGAGCTTGCTATGCATGGCCTCCACGTTCTCCTGACATAAACCCATGCGATTTTTACCTTTGAGGCTTCATCAAGGATCGTGTGTACGTGTCACCGGTACCAGCTGACCTGCCTGAAATAAGAAACCGGATTGAAGCAGCTGTTGCTACAATTACTGAATACATATTTATTAACGTTTGGGAAGAACTTGGCTATAGACTTGATGTGTGTCGTGTGACGAAGGGTAGTCACATTGCACATTTATAAGTTTTATTTGCAGAACTGTTTGAGTTGTTTTTTCATTTGACATATAATTTGTAACTGTAAATTGAATGTAATAAATGTTATTAAGAGTCAAAACCCTGATATTCATTTATATACACTCTGTACTTCCTGCCAGTTTACGGCCTGCCGATTCCTATTACGGAGCACTGCTTACTGTACAACCCAATTGTCTGCATTACATCTGCTTTTGTATACCTGAGGTTGATCTTTCTGAAATTTGATCCTTCCGATCTGGAACTGTAGCAGAGCACGTCTTCAGCTCATGATTGGTCTGAAAGGCGTGTCATTACCGTCTAGACAACCAAAAACAACGAGGTGATCCCTGTACTCTGTCTTCTTGGCGCTGACGCCTGAGTTGCTCGACACTACTCTCTCCCTTCCAATGTGACAATATGAAAATAAATCGTAACAGGCTGAGTGAAATAAAGCTATATTTAATTTGTTTGGTGCCTAACAAAATAATAAATTGTTGAATGTAATTAAATAATGCTCTAATGTATGTTGTAATGTTCAGCTTCATTTAGCCCTAAACTTCTACGTAAATGGTCATTAACTGGTATATCTATTGTGTGTTTCAAATGGGAAGGTGTTTGTCCTTGAGCGCTACTAGGTGAGCAACCAGTCGGAGTGCCGCGGTGTTGTATTGCAGTCCCCCTAAGTGATGTGTCACGAGCGGCAAACTACTCAACCTCTAATAAATAGTATTCGCGCTAAGACAAAAAATTCAGATTTTGCAAAAACTGATCCATGAGGAAGGAGAGAGTAATGTATTTAACATAACCGTATAAACCCCATACTTTTAGCTCAAATAGTTGTCCTAATACAAATAAATGAAGTAAATACCATTATATTATAACAATGCATAGCGACTTAAGCTCTGTAATGAACATCATTATTGATTGGCATGTATGCGTGAACGTATATTTGAAATTACTCAGAACTGAAACGTAAACATTATACATGATGTGATCAAAGAAATATGTACTTTGTATAAGCAAAGGTATTTGTTAAGTTGGATGAGAGGAAACGATACACTTCTTGCTGGTCTGGCCGAACGTATCTGGTCACAATATTTCTTTGTGTATGAATGGTTGGTGATGTATATTTACTCTAGAGAGTTCAAAGCAGTATTATTCAGTTATTCTTCCATGAAGAAGTGTATCAGCTGGAGCAATGAGACACGATCCACCTTATCCCTTACTACTGTCAAAATAATCCAATAGAGTTAATGTGGGCTCAAATTACGTTGCAAACAGAAATTTTTTTAAACTGACTGACGTTGAACGACGTATTCACGAAGAAATTGACAAGGAACACAAGACTGAGAAAACTGCGTGAAGTATCAGATCAACTACAAGAAGACGACTTTTGGAAAGAAATAGCACGTAACGAGATTTTGGAACCTGTCATCATAAATTTGCAGTACTCAGATGTAGAAGACAATGACAATGGCGAATTATCTCTTAACGTAATTAACATTCACAGCTATACGGATGCACCACTGGTATTTTTGTTGGATTAGAAAAATAAATGATTCATAAACTATAATTAAATTTAAATTAAATGTTCAAACCATTTGAGTAGTATACGAATATTCATGTTGCAATTGTTATTTCAACAACTGCATTAATATAAAACTTTGGAAATTTCAGTTTGCGTTCCCTTACGTCTAACGCCACGAACACTCGCAGGTGTGAGAGAGAGGGAAATATAGAAAGAGTGCGGGTAACGAGGTGGCAACGGTGAAGGCTCGAACGCATCTGATTCGCTACAGGCGAGAACTCTTCCCATTTGAAACAAATACCTAATAGTTGCGGGTAAGAGGAAGACGATTAGCAATCGGACTCCAGGTGAACCGATACCAACTTATCCAGAAGGTTACAAAACAAGGCTCCAGTTAAACCTATGGCTAACTTTCAGACCACGTTAGAGTTCGATATTTACATTGAGTAACCTGTTCACTCATCTATGTAAAAAGATAAGAACTCCAAGTATAAAAGTGGCGCTGTTCCCTTCGCGGTTCAATGCTTCAGCATGTGATAATGACATTTTCCAATGTTCGGCTTCGATCAAAGAGAATCAGACGACGACATTGTAGACACAAGCACACTCCAAAACGAGATTTGCTGCTATATAGCTTTGCTGCAGGAATTCGGTTGGGGTACTCGAAGTCTGAAAAGCTCTTGTCCTCCTCTCTTTCATTATTTTCATACAGATGTTTTCGTTGGAAATATTCTCCTTTGTATTCATTTTGTCTTTTTTTTCTCTCGTTCTCTCTTTCTCGTCTGCTCTATGTTCGCTTTCTAACATTTCGTGAACTTGAAGGTTTTCATCGGATCAATTTTTGTATCTTTTACTTACTGCAACCAAAACAGCATTCCCAGTTCAGTCGCTGGAGCACTTGCCTGCCGTGGGCGGGTTCCCAGCTTCGATTACCGGTTATTCTCCTTCATCTCCAAAGTCTGTAAGATCGGAGTGTGTTCTGATGCCTACAATTGTATATAACGTAACACTTTTCTTCATTTGCAATATTTTTCAAAGACAAAAGGCCCATTTGTTCAATGCCGTTGAAAACGAGGTGTAAATAGAACAATAAACAAAACACATGGAACGGTAGAATCAGATTGAAAAAGTCAATGTCATAGCCGGGATTTGAACCCTGGATATTCCGGTCTCCGGCCGTCTACTCTTAACCATTGAGCTATCATCGCCAGCTTGTCAACGTAACATAAAATTCTTCAACTATTTTACCGGGTCGCTGACTGGGTTAATTACATTCCCCAAATTTCCTGATCCTCAATTTCATTTTATTATCTTTTCATATCACCTATCATCCTGTGGTCTCTTTCAGGGTATAAGTATCGGCGGGTGTCTCAGCGGTGCATGGCAGGATGACATGCTCTGATTGAAACACCACCTCCTCCGGTAGGTCGGTTGTCAGCCTCCGAAAGGACTGCTGGGACTACCTCCGAATCATAGCAGGGGGGAATGTCCGTTCCTGGCCTGCCGTGGCAGGATTCCATCTAAGTAAAATGTAGAGACTGCCGTCTGTACTGTAGTGACTTCTTGGTGTCGGCGGCCCTCTGTCTCCTGTCGCCTCATCCTACCTCCAGGGATGCTGAACTTGTGGCATAGGTACAGTTTAAGTGCAGAGGTTCTACTGCCATCAGTCCTGGACCAGTAGGACCAAGTACCCGAGCCTCCTACTGCCCGGGAGCGATGGATAGCTCCGGGGCTCTTTCCAAAGGGCAATATCTGATTTCTTAAAAAGCCCCCCCCCCGCTGAACACAATGTCAAGACGGGATGGAAGTGGATACGCCACTTTTGCGCGTTAACCCCGCAGAGTTGACTACGGAGAACCTCGGTGGGGCTGAAGGTGATGTAGCTAGTAGAGGTACTAGCTCTGCAGGCTAGTAACAGGGACTTATGAGATACCCTCTACCCCCTCCGGGCGGCCTTATCCTGGCCGGAGGTACCCAATTCCCCGTGGGTGTCGGGAACACACTGCCCCCTCGAGTCCAACCCAATCCGAAGAACTCCCCTACGGGAGGGGCTGGGCAGTTCGGTCAGAGGTTCCTCTGGTAACGTCATATGTACCACGAGTGCTAAGGGTACGCAGCGCCCGCACCACGGCAGCTGAGGGGACGGATCCCCTCCCCTACGGATAGATCAATACCGATCGCAGTGCCAAATCACCTCCATAGTTATCCTAATATATCAATAGCTTTATTTCCCCTACCACCAAGCTGTACCAGATTTTATCAGAACTACATGTTTTGAGGACCTCTGAATACACAAACAAAATTAGAAGAAGGTGTGTATGTATGGACGTGAGTATGTTGCAACCCATCTTGCTGAATAAACCCTGATATCGTAGTAAATGTTTTAATATAATCAAACTTGACAGTAAGAAAGGTTAACTTGCTGTCACCTGATAAACTCGCCCTTAAACCTAGATGTAGTGAGGGGAGAATTCTAACAGATAAACATTTCCTTTATATTTCTTTAGTGTAAAACAATCTGTCACAAATTGTTTCACCCCTGGAGGTCCTGGAGAAGTGGATTGACGTTGGAAGGTAAAATAAAGTTGAGAAGCTTCACTTGCATGCTCGTAATGAATATTCAAGCCCAGGTGCGAGGCGAGGCATAAAGAGTACATCAGCGGTTGGGAGATCTCATGCGTTTCTCTTCTGCCGCAACCAAGTTGGAAGTGACCCTCCATCGTCTTCATTTTGCTTCTACAAATTAACACTATAAATGTGTATTTCTGCTTCTATTAAAGATCTACCTTTTGCAGAATTAGTTACCTTTCACATTTAGTTAAAGCTACAAGGTGGTTAGACAAAGGTGAATTGATAGCAGATCGTTGGAGCCTAGTCATTAAGGGGCCTTCCCATGTCATTATCAGAAACAAATGAGTAGTGACATTTAGAGTGAAAAAAGAAGGTATTGAAAAATTGAAGTCAATAATAACAAATAGAGGGGAAACAAGTGTAGGCACTATAGCTATTTGAAGTACATTCTGTATGTTTAAATATATATGGCTTGTTATATTTTCTTAACTTCCTCTACTGCATAAAGTAAGTAATGAAAGTATTGTATTCCACCCAAAAATTTATGTTGAGATTTCACAGTAAATACATGTTTTGAGGTCCCTGTATGAACATCTTAATAAGGACAGAAAAGTTGTTTTAAGTACTTACTGCCTCCCTGGCACCAAGAGAAGTGCCATTACTATAGCTAGGTAACACAAAAAGGTTAGGAGTAACAATAGAGAGAAAATTAAAATTCTGGTATAAGTGTACTGTCGCGAACGCATTGTTGAAGCGAGGCGGTGCGGCCGACGAGTTGAAAGAGACAGCAGTGAACTGCGGAGATAAAAGCTCGCCGAAACGGTAGCGGGAAGGAGAGGAATTTCTGGAGAGTTCGTCTTTCTTCTAGCACCGTCTTGATTGAGAACATTCCGGATAGTGATTAATCTATAAATAAGAAAGCCGCAGTTGCTAATTGAACTTTTGTGCGCGAGCAGCTGTGTGAACTTTGTTTGTGGTCGATGACCTTGCAAGTTGTATTGTGTATGTGACGTAATTGTGTACTCTCAGGTTGAATAAAGTATGTTTCTACGGAAATAAAGTCGATTTTTGGAGTTTGTAACCTGGAATTTTAATTTAATGAACCCACAAAGTCACAGTATTAAAGTTCAGAAAGGGGAATTATTGAATCTGTGCTTGAAGCAACAGAAAAGCATTAAAAATACAAATAGTTGGTGTTAGGAACTGGAAAGAACAGTACTGAAGCTAGGCATGGAAGATTTATTGAGAGCAGAGGAGATAAATTATAGCGGTTTTTGGAAGGAAGTGAGAACTAGAGTACAATTCATTGGTAGGCAAGAGATATGGGAAGGTATATAAGAAAAGAAATCTTTGAAAGTATATAAGCAATTAAAGAGAAAATTGGGTAGTTAAAAATATATAGGTATATGAATTTGGCAAAACTGGAAGGGAAGGCATAGCATGGATGAGAGTAGGTATATTATACTTAAAAGTGTTGGGAAGTAATGAGGTAGGAATATGTGAATTTTGTGGAGATGAAGAGAGCACTGTTCATTACCTGATAGAATGTAAGTAGTTAACAAATTACAGGAGAAAAATATGGGATAAGAAATGGGACAGTGTAAGTAAAGAGATATTGCCAGTACGCATGCTAACGGAGATGGGAGATAAGAAAAATAGATGTATAGGAGATTTCTTATATAGGATAAGAAAGAAGTAGATTAGAGTAAAGGAGCAAAGTTCAAGAAGAAATGACATCAAACTGTACAAATAAATAAATATCAAATAAATATGAAATAAATACTGCCTCCCACCCAAAACTTCCATGTTGAAATTTCACAGCATATATATGTTTTGAGGTCCCTGAGATAAAACAGACATGTTTTAGAAATAGCTCGGTGCATGTCTGTCTCTGAATAACGAAACTCAAAAACGAACAGAGGTCAAAAAACAAAGAAATTATATTTAATTTCGCCATTTTCCTAGGGTGCAACACGACGGTTTTCCAGCGTTTCCCTAGTCCAAGGCAAAAACAACCTTTAAACAGTTTTTCCCGAAAATGGTCCTGAATACTTGCTGAAACAATGGTTCCCAACCACATGCGGAAAAGCGGAGGGCGGGTATGCGTCTACTTACTCATCGCCGAGCTATGATACATTCATGGGACTTAAAAACTAACCTCTTTACTGCCTGCTTACTTCAATGAGTGAAGCAGAAATAGTTAATGCACAAAACGAATTAGGCGGGGTAGAGTGACAAGATGACTTCATTAAGATATATATATATATATATATATATATATATATATATATAGATGACGTTAGACATCGCTGTGCTATACAGAAATATAAGACCTGATAACCTATTCGAACACAGTTCGCCTACATCGTTAGCCTAAACGAGAGCGTGTCTGCCTCACGTTCAAGAGGTCCCGAGTTCGAATCTCGGTCAGGGTGAGTTATCAGTATAAGGTTTTTCGGGGGGTTTTCCCTATCCTGATATAAGAATGTCAGGCACCTCTAAGCACCATGGACCCCGGACTCCTTTGAGAATCATTTCACCAATTTCATTCTTCGTCCGATATGATAACATTCGACGACGTAAATTACGAAAACAAAAAAAATCAAATTACACATTCTGTTTCACGTGAATATATAAAATATATAGTATTTTAATAAAGGTGGTTAAAGCTATTTTTAGAAAACAAAATGTAACGTAACACTCTGTAAATAAATGATATGGAATTTTCTTGAAACCCTCTCTGTGACATCCATGGAAAATGCTGAGCTTATATACCAATTTTGATATAGGTATATTAGGCATTTTGTTTTGAGGTTATATCGCACACCTACACAGAGAGCTTTTTCCTATAATGCTTTGTATCACTTCTGAGGACTTCAAAAGATGTATTTCCAGTAAAATCTCAATGGGAACTTTCATTTGGAATACAATACCTCCTCAGTCTACTACGTAGATGGTAGGGAAAGTAAACAAGAAATGTTTAGCCTTTTGAGAAGGGTATAAGTGCTGGAGAATTCGAACCAACAAGGAATATTTGGGAGTGGTAAACTGAAAAAAAAATTGCATTCATTTTATGCTATATATTTGTTGTGCCGTAAGACGGTATATATTTTTTTGTTTTTCAGTTACGCAAAATCACATTGAATGAACAGGTGTACCCTAGCTGTACTTTCCATACGTTGTTAAAATGTCTTTGGACGACGGTATTTTATTCAAAATTGAAGGAAAATACCAAAAATAGTCACCGTAAGTGTGGATTGTTGCCAAAATAAATCCAGATGACAGGTTTCGGTGCTGTCTACTCCGCTTTGACCGATGGAGTAGTCCTGTACCGTGAAAGTGGGAGAGGAAGTAAGGGAAATAGGGGAGAGGAGAGCCTTGCCGACCAGGTCAGAGTGAGTGACCAACAGGTATCGAAACTCCGACCTCCCTAATGCAAGCCTCCCGCGTTACCGCAGAGCCATCTTGCGCGGTTTCAATCGTTAATGAAAGTTCAACAATACAAACTGCCCAAAAGACAGAAACCTACGAAAACTTCTCTATAGGCCTTTCGTTGCTGATGTTCTTCTGTTTGTATCGATAATACGTTGGAATAAATGTACCTAAAACTTCTATTAGTGGCTTTTGATTTATCGTTGTTTAAGAAAATTCCTAAATAACTCAAATCAATAATTTGGTAGAGTAAAATATGATTTACTATTATTTTGGCTCAATGGGATTGCTTTCATGAAGTGCCATTACTTTAATTTTATGCACAAAAGGTTTTTCGAGAAATTTTATTTTTTATTTAGCCATGTAGTCGCAAAACATGTATTTCCAGTGACATCTTGGTACCAATTTTTGATGATATACAATACCTCCTCCATATCCTCTAAATACATCAAGTAAGGCAAAAATTACTTTTCATTTATCAGATCTGTGATACAGTAGTATTTAGTACTTGCAAATTTAAAATTTACAGTACAAAGAGCATTTTCAACCTCAAAATGTATAGAATAGATTCATTTGAAACAAGTTTCTTTTCACATTTAAAGTTCTCAATAAATAATCAAGTGATAATCTATTAAAACCACACTAACTGAAAGTAACTTCAGAATATTAATCTCCAAGAAACGAGGCTTAATTTTGTACACAAATTTATAACACCAATATTTTCAAGAATTTTACAAAATGCCTATAAGTTGATCACCCACCCAAGCATTGGTGAAATTTGATGTAAATGGTGACATATTTAGTTTGTTTTAATACTTTTGTTATATTTAATTGCAACTGATAAGTTCACCCTACACGATTGGTTTTTAATATCAACACTTTCAGAAGCACTAATGAGTTGTGTAATTGGTGTTCTATGATTTAGACATTTAAGCATGTTGACTTTTAAAATATTTCTTTATATTTTTTCTTTGTTTTGACAATTTTCCCTATTCAACATTCTCCTTTCACCAGAGTTATTAGCTTTACATTTTCAGAAAAACTTAAGATTTTACGCATTTTAAATTGTGTTTACTAGTTACAGAATCTAATATGTACCTCACACGACTTCCCTTTGTTTGTCATTTTTAACGAACTACTTATAAAACTACGTATTTTTTCATCTATGTCCTGTTAGTAGAGATCAATATATAGAAATTGTCTTTGTTGCATATTTTCATATGGAGATAAGGAATACAGTAGGGCTATGCAATGAACGTTTTATGTGTTGGACAGTACGTGATAGCTTTGATATAAACAGACGTATTTGACATATATTTTGCGTTTTAATGAGGTTTAAATACGAGGGTTGTTCGAAAAAGAATGATCACAATTGCTTTGATAACATACCTTTTCTCATCCTCATAATTTTGATGGTCCTTCTCAAAATACTCTCCCCTGAATGTGATGAACTTGTCCCAGCGTTTCTGCCAGTCTTCAAAGACATGCTGGAAGCCATTTTTGAGAGATCCTTCAAAATCGCCTCCACAGCCTTCACCACTACTTCTGATGATGGATAATGCCTACCACGAAGGCGTTTCTTCAAGTTAGGGAATAGAAAACAGTCACATGGGGCTAAATCAGGACTATAGGCAGTGTGAGGGATGCACTTCACTTCGATTTTTGCAAGATATTCAGCAACAACATTGGCAATATGCGGCCACGCATTATCTTGGTGCAGCATCCAGCCTGCTACACGGAATTGTGACATTTTGCGCCTGATATGGACTTCCACTGTTTTCAGGACATCCCTGTAGTATTGTCCAGTTAACTCATTTTTGTGCAGGTACAACATGCTGTTAAACCATTCCATGAATATCAAAGAATGAGAGGACCAAACTTTCCCAGCAGAAGCAACCACTTTTGCTTTTTGGAGAGTTGGCGATGAAGGAGATTTCCCCACTAATCTCTGCTGTTTGCTCTGAGGATCAAAATGATGTAGCCTAGTTTTATCAGCTGTGATGACGCTTGAAAGAAACTCCGGATCATCCTCTAACATCAATTTTAACTGCATGCAGACCTGCATGCGAATGTTCTTTTGTTCAGGAATCAACAGTCTTGGAACCCATCGCGCACAAACACGTCTTATGAGTAATGTTTCTGTCACCAACGTGTGGGTGGCACCCAATGAAATGCTCAGTTTGAGTGTAGTGTTTAACGCCCGCTTTTGCTACATACGGCACCGCAGGCAGTGACACTGATGATACATGAGATGAAGATGGACTATCGATGGAATGGGATGGCGGGGGAAACCGGAGATTCCAGAGAAAACCCACCCAGCGCCGTGTTGTCCATCACAAATCTCACTTTGCGGTTGCCTGGCATCGAACCCGGGCCGCCTTGTTGAGAGACAAGCGGTCTAACCACTGAGCCAGGGCGCGGCCTGAAATGTTCAGTATTTCAGAAAATCATCTTGAGGTAATTCGTCGATCCTCTCTCACAATGGCAGCAGCAGTATTGGTTTTCTTCCGTAAGAGTAGTAACTGGAGCACCACGTCCAGCTTTCTTTGAAATTGATTATCTCCCCTCTTTAAACATTTTAAACCAGCTTCGAGCTGTACTGTAGACCTCCTGTAACATTGTATAGGCCTCAACTAAAAATTTGTTGAGAATTTCAATGCCGCATATTGCTCCTAGCGTGTTACCTCCATTGCAGCGATACTGAACTTGTCTGAACTTTCCTGGTTATCACAAGCGGGAACTAGGAGTACCAACAGTGAAACTACTACGGCATGTTTGATTTACATTAAGCTAACAGAATACAATACAATTGAATTTTAGTGTAAAAATTATGACCGTAAAAGGTTATGAACATTCTTTACAGAACAGCTCTCATATTTTGTGTAGTAATATCTCTTAAGGTTTTCTGGATATGTAAAAGTAATCCAGAACGAACAGACTTTCAGATGCTGTCTTTAAAAAATTTAAGCTTCACGTATTATTTTCTTAAGAAAATGCTTAAAGAGTTTGGTAAAATAATCAAAATCTTTGGAAACGTTTCGGAAAAATATTCCAAATGTCCAAAATGTTTCCATATGAAGGGTAGCTAGAGTTCGGAGACTTTCTTGAAAGCTTCTTCGCTTAGCTCTAGAAGATGCTCAACTTAAAACACCAACACCCGATTTCACCATCGGATGTTAAGACTTAACACGAGTTTAGCAATAGTTAAAACAAAAATAGCATTTCACCAACAAGTGTTAGCGTAACACTCGTGTTAAATCTCTTGTTAAACGAACAAGCCAAATTTCTGATATTAAGTCCTTAACAGCTGTAAAGAGTCAAGTTGGCGGGCGTTAACTCAGTTGTTGATGTCGATTTGCTATATTTAAGACCGTGTAAATGGCATTCGTAATAGAGTACGGCCTTTGAGGAGAAATGATTTTGAGGAGCTATCAGAAGAAACATTCTTACGGAAGTACAAACTGTCGAAACAGTTGCTATGAAGGTTACTGCGGAATTACAAGAGAGGTTAGAACAGGCAGCGGAAAGAATATGCCGATCTCGCCTTTGCTTCAAGTATTAATAACTTGACGATTTTATAATTCATTGAGTTATGTGGATAATACACTGTCCACGTGCCATCTTGAAACGTTTAAGTCACTTGTCCTTCGCACCTCGTTTTAAATTTCCGCAATACTGACAAGTTGTTAGGTGTTTGTAGTAGTGACACATGCATTTGAATTAAATTCGTTTCCAATTTATTTCCCACGTGACATCTTTCTCTTTTACATTCACCGCATCCGTCCTCTTATTTTCCACGATATCCTTACACTGCGTCACCAATTTAATTAACAATTCTTTCTCCATTGATAAGAAATTTGTCTCACGGCTTTATTTATGATTTTGTTCATCCGCCATTTTTCAGCTTGTGCACACCTTGTGCAGACGAAAATGAAAACAACGTTCTGAAAATACTACGACTCATCCCCAGCCTTCTATAGCTGTGATATTTACAATTTTCTTGGCTTTAACACAGGTTTGTTGACATTTTCAGAAAACAGGTTAGTAAATGGAAGAAATATAACATTAGTGTTAGTGCTGTGACAATTGTTACGTTACATTTGTTAACGTCGATTTTAAAATCTGTTGGTGAAATCGGGCACAAGTTTCGTATTGCACTGAACTCTCCTTTATGAGTTACATTGTTCTCTCTTCCTCCCTCCTCTCGCTTTCTCTCTCACTCACACACAGGAATAAATAATTAAATTGCTCTTTCTTTATTCAGTATGCCTTAGTGCGTATATTTCCAGTGAAATTGTGGCATCGAATTTAATAATTTTGAAAAGAAGTGCATCTAATTTTCTGTTTCCAACTCTAAAATTATCCCTTATGGTGCGCTTCAATATACGGACTTGGTTCTGCTCCAAACGACAAGGGACAGGCCCCAGGATTGAATTATACTGTGTAGTCAGGTCACACTACTGTCCTACGTTTAACTGGAAATGCCAACGTTTGAACGTAGGAGGGATATCTGCTTATGCGACAGACGGGGCAGTTGGGCAACCTGGTATAAGTTTAACAGAGCTGATGATACGAATATTTCATTACAACGTTGTCTGTCATTTATTTTTTATTTTCTATTTTAGTGGCAGATTGTATGCTTATAAGGGCAAACGTTAACTTTTGTGTTGCTCCTGAAAATTCTCATTGTTTCATTATATTCCATTTTCTTGTTTTACTTTGACAAAGGCTTTAACGTAATATGTTGGTAAGTTTACTCTCTTCTTTTTTATTCTTCGTTAAATTATTTAAATCCCGCTTTAAAAACGTTGCACTTCAAAGCTTTACTGCCACCGTCAGTTGTTTCTTGAAAGTCGCTAGAAGTTAAAGGATGCTATAAAAAGAAAATTAAACGAAAAGCATCTGACGTTTTGGTTTCGTATCACTTTCTCTAGCCAACATTGTTTATTTACATCATACGCTCTATAATCTTACCTTTGTGCAAACTTAATTTATGTCAATTGAGTTCATCGTTTGCAGAAAAACTTTATTTACACCTTTCTTTGTGTGTGCAAGCCACATATAAGGTGCGTTCAAGTAAAATGCCTCTTTTTTTGAGAACTTGGACCATCTAGGAACTTCTGGTAATATTTTTAAATACACGTAGACTTTTTGTGAATGCGTGACAGAATTGGCAGCACTGCAGAGTGCGTAGAACTCTAGAGGAAGCGACGAGAGCTAGGACTGTCTTTGATGCTTAAAATAATGAAGTTTTCATTGCAAGAACAACGTGTAGTCATTGGTTTTCTCCATTTTCTCGGTGTGACACCTATTGAAATTAATCGCCAGTTGAGTGAGGCATGTGATGATGGTACCATGGACGTGTCTAATGTACGTTCCTGAGTGCCGCAGTTCAATGAAGACCAAACATCGTGTGACAACAAACCAAGACAGTTGAGTGAGGCATGTGGTGATGGTACCATGGATGTGTCTAATGTGCGTTGCTATGTGCGACAGTTCAATGAAGACAGAACATCGTGTGACAACAAACCAAGACAGTTCAGTGAGGCATGTCATGATGGTACCATGGATGTGTCTAATGTGCGTTCCTATGTGTGACAGTTCAATTAAGGCAGAACATCGTGTGACAACAAACCAGGACAGTGGCGTGAAGCATGTGGTGATGGTATCATGGATGTGTCTAATGTGCGTTCCTGAGTGCCGTAGTTCAATGAAGACAGAACACCGTGTGACAACAAACCAAGACAGTTGACTGAGGCTTGTGGTGATGGTATCATGGATGTGTCTAATGTGCGTTCCTGAGTGCCGTAGTTCAATGAAGACAGAACATCGTGTGACAACAAACCAAGACAGTTCAGTGAGGCATGTGGTGATGGTACCATGGATGTGTCTAATGTGCGTTCCTATGTGTGACAGTTCAATTAAGGCAGAACATCGTGTGACAACAAACCAGGACAGTGGCGTGAAGCATGTGGTGATGGTATCATGGATGTGTCTAATGTGCGTTCCTGAGTGCCGTAGTTCAATGAAGACAGAACACCGTGTGACAACAAACCAAGACAGTTGACTGAGGCTTGTGGTGATGGTATCATGGATGTGTCTAATGTGCGTTCCTGAGTGCCGCAGTTCAATGAAGACAGAACATCGTGTGACAACAAACCAAGACAGTTGACTGAGGCTTGTGGTGATGGTATCATGGATGTGTCTAATGTGCGTTCCTGACTGCCGCAGTTCAATGAAGACAGAACATCGTGTGACAACAAACAAAGACAGTTGAGTGAGGCATGTGGTGATGGTATCATGGATGTGTCTAATGTGCGTTCCTGAGTGCCGCAGTTCAATGAAGACAGAACATCGTGTGACAACAAACCAAGACAGTTGAGTGAGGCTTGTGGTGATGGTATCATGGATGTGTCTAATGTGCGTTCCTGACTGCCGCAGTTCAATGAAGACAGAACATCGTGTGACAACAAACCAAGACAGTTGAGTGAGGCATGTGATGATGGTACCATGGACGTGTCTAATTTGCGTTCCTGAGTGCCGCAGTTCAATGAAGACAGAACACCGTGTGACAAAAAACCAAGACAGTTCAGTGAGGCATGTGGTGATTGATCATGGATGTGTCTAATGTGCGTAACTGAGTGAGACAGTTCAATGAAGGCAGAACATCATGCGACAACAAACCAAGACAGTTGAGTGAGGCATGTGGTGATGGTACCATGGATGTGTCTCATGTGCGTTCCTGAGTGCGGCAGTTCAATGAAGACAGAACAATATGTGACAACAAACCAATGCGGTTGCAGACATCGCCTCCAAAATTGGTATTTCAGTGGGATCTGTGCACACAATCGTTCATGAAGAGATGAAAATGCTCAATGGGTGATCCTCCAAAACAAGTTGTCAACTCGCTGGATGATGTCGTCAGACCGGCTGGTGCGAGGCCGAGACCGTCTTGGTTTCTTGTCACACGATGTTCTGCCTTCATTGAACTGTCGCACCCAGGAACGCACATTAGACACATCCGTGGTACCATCACCACATTCTTTATTCAACTCGCGATGAATTTCAATAGGTATCACACGACAAAAATTGAGAAAATATATAATTACACGCTGTCCTTGCAATGGAAACGTCGCCATGTTTAGTGTGAAAAACAGTCCTAGCTCTCGGCTCTGCCACTACAGTTCTATGGATTGTAAAGCGTTGCAACCTTTGTCACTCATTTAAAAGAGTTCAAGTGCAGTCTGTTTTTTTTTAAAAAACACAGAAGTTTCTGTCTGGTCCCAAACTTAAAAACATAGGACGTGTTATAACTTGAACGCATCTGGTACAGAAGAATTAAGCGATAGTCAACTATTTGAAATGAAGTCGCTGACTACTTTTGTTATCTTTCCAAAGCATCAGGAGGAACAAGTGAGTGCTGAAGGTTTTCAGGGAATTTTGTAATTTACGACCTCCAACTTTAGTCATATCGGACGATGAATGAAATTGGTGAAGTGATGCTCAAATGAGTTCGGGGTCCCTGGAGCTTAGAGTTACCCGAGATTCGTCTTTAAGGATAAGGGGAAACCCCGGAAAGAACCGGAAAGAAGGAAAATTTAAAAAATACTCACTGTAAATATAGATTGACGCCAAAATACAAAATCCAAATTTAAGCCTCATAGCTATCTGCTCCCTTTTGATTTACAGAGTAGGCCTCTACCTAAAAGAAAGAGAGGAAATGAGGAAAATAGGAGAGAGGAGAGTCTTGGCGAGCAGGTCAGAGTGAGTGACCAACAGGGGTCGAAACTCCGATCTACCTAATGCAAGCCTCCCAAGTTACTCTGGAGCTTAGAGTAACCCGACATTCGTCTTTAAGGATAAGGGAAAACCCCGGAAAGAAGCTCATCCAGGTAACTCACCCTGACAGAGATTCGAACTCGGGACCTCTTGAACGTCAGGCAGACACGCTACCGAGGTGGGCATTCAGGGAATGATGGATATAGTAACTATATTTAACTGATATTAAATTTTACTGAAGTTTGTGTTCAAAGCAAACACGCCTGTCCCGTTATGATTATTATCGTCGTGCTTTAGCGCTTTATTTTATAATTCCGGCAAACAGTTGTTCTCGAGACAAAGTTAGCACAAAAATACCATGGCATTTTTTGGATTTTGTTCAGAATAATTCATCTCCCCTTACTCCCTGGCTCGTCATTTTGGCTTTGCTAATACTTTAGGCGTGCAATTACAACTGTAAGAGCTATATTGAAACAGTATAAAACAACGAAATGCTTCGACGTAAAGAGGGATTTGGAGTGAGAGAATTCTCTTAGTGGACATCACAAGTTTCGTTTTGACTTAACCATTACAGACACAGTGAGATAATCCAGAAGTTAGTTTGTTCCTAAAGCCGTAGGAGTAAGGTGTTACTCCAATTTGGGAGATAATGGGGGCATAGAGTAAAAGTTGTATAGTGAGAACACAGGGGCTGGTGTTGCACGAAGTACGTACATGTATGCACCCTGTGTGGTGCATGAGTGTGTAAAGTGTATCGCCAACTGGAGCATAAAGTGGAGATACCAGCTTTGTAATGTTGTTCACATCCTAATGCTTAGCTGCAGGCTTTGGTTATCTGCAATGCACATTTGATTATTCCAGCTTGCAAACGTAATGGGATTTGCACAGATCAAAGAAGTAATTGAAATGATACTCTTGATCCCGGAGTGTGGAAGGTTTGTACAGTTTTCACAGTTCATATCTTGTTTCTCTCTCTGTCTGCCCTTGCTTATGGCGGACACAGGAAATATTGCCTTCCAACCACAAATTCTATATCAAGAATTCGTAAAATATGAAGCTATTAACAGTAAAGCATACAAATATATACAAATATAACAATGTGTAGCTTAAAACTTCACTTATCTTAGAAGAAATCATCATTTTCTTACAATTTGTCCGAGATCGCAATTTCATGTAAAACTTTTACACATCCTCAGCCGGAAACAACAAATCTGTCGCCATCGTTACGAAAGCTAGATGTTGATATTGCGACTTTTTGGGGTCGTAGAATTAACATTGCGAGTTGTAGAAATTCAAATCGTTCTTTATTTGCGTAGAAATACACTCACAGTGGCAAGTTACAGCAGAGTTACGTCACATACACATACACAATCCACCAAGGTCGATGACCACAACAGCGTTCTGATTGCATCTGCTTAGAACATCAGCTGTCGTTACAACACTTGACAGCTGTTTACTTCTGTTACGACTGACTCTTGGCCATGCCATGTAATGCCATGTGGTGCTGGCTGGCTGTATTTAGCCAGAAGGTTTTTGCTGCATGCCCACCCGTTGCGGGTTTTACCTCAGGTAAGGTATTGATTTGGGATGTTGTAGGGTGAGGTGTAGGTTTTTAGATTTATGTTGTGTTATAAGGTTACAGATTTGTACCTAGGGGTTGAAGGACAGGATGCAATGCTTTGCACCCTGGTGTATTAATTTGATTTTAACTTCGGGAAAAAATTTTCATGCCAAGCAGCTTGGAAGAATTATGTGGAGCTCAGCTTTAGCTGCTCTTCGGATTAGCTCCTGGGATATCTTAGATGTCCGCAAGCCATGCGGGGTAACCGGTGCTGTCTAGAACGACGTCTAATGGGGTCATAATATCCCAAGGCCGCTTCTATGATTGGGTAAACTTCTGTATAATTTTGAAGCCCGGTGCCTAATTTCATCCTGAGTCTTGGCGAGTCACAATCTCTTATATATACCTCCATTGGTGACTTCTAGATAGATCTAAAACAAACCAGAATCCGTATCTCTATCAATCAAGAAGTCACTAGAAATTTTCATTTACCTCACTTATCTGTGTCGGTAAGTATTTTATCTGCGCTATCATTATTTGCCGGCTCTTTGTGTACACAAGCCGCGCTATCGTAGATAACGTGTTCGCCACACTATGTTCTAGTTAGTACTACCAAAATCTGAAAATAAAACAAATTTAAAAACAGAATCGACTGCCGGTATTTCAAAATTCATTACGCAATGCCTGTTTTTAAAATAAATATCTGCTCCGAAACTATTAAATCTATCGGAACATTTAAGTGTTTTAATAATTTAACTTCTCGATTTATTTCATGGATAAATGACCAAAACTGATCTGCTACTGCCGATTTACCAGTCTGTTTATACTTAATGTTAGGAAAATATCCATTCGTTCTGACTTCAAAGTTACCTTTTGTCTTTCCAATATAAAGTTTATTACAATCGAAGCAATTAAACTGTTAAACAGAAGATTTTTTTTATTAGGATTTTATCTTTCTTTAGAGAAATACACTAAATTTTTAATTTTTGAAAATGTTCATTAACCCAAGGATGGTAAGTAAACTTTTAAAATTATAATCGTATTTTCATTTGTAAGGGTAGAAATATCATTAAAAATGTTAATGTTTGAATTCTGTATTTTTTATTTATAAAAGTATATTAATATTTTAATATTTTTTTTATTTATTTATCTTTTATTTTTTATTTTGTTTATATTTTTATGAAACGTTTATTGAAATTCTCTAAAGGAAAATTCATAATAATAAAAGATCCGGTATTGATCAGTTTGATTGCTTCGATTGTGATAAAGTTTATATTGGAAGGAAAATACGTAATTTGGAAACCAGAACGAAAGGACATTTAGTATCTCGATGTCCCATAACCCGTCCACGAATGTGTAGGCAGCCTCTCGAGATAGGAACTCGGGTGGGAGATCGGCTAAAACTTCGCTGGCCAGCTGCTCAATTGCCAGGATGAACTCCGGCAGCGTCTGTCCTGGCCGTTGTGATCTTGATTTCAGCTGGCTTAGAGAGGCTGCGACTAGGCTGTGGTTTCCGAATCAGCTTTCCAGGGCTTTCCAGGTGTCCTTGGGCGCCGTCGCTGCCTGGACCGCGTTTAGGAGTTTTGCAGCCCGACAATGGAGGCTGGCTATTAACTGTGTGGCCTCTTCTTCCGGTGACCACTTGCTGTGCTTGGGACACTGTGACGAACTGGCGGCTGAAGTCTTCGGAAGTTGTCGCGCCGTCGTATTTAGGAGGTTTGACGCGCGTAGATGTGTCGCGTCCCGTCACGTCAGCCTTCACATCCTTCGACCTCCTGCCGACGATATCCGCTACCCTGGCGTTCAGTGTTTTAATGTTGCTGTCGGTCTTTTCCTCCAGGTCATTAACGTGGCTCGCCAGCTCCTCGACGTGCCCGACCAACTGCGTTACGTCCTCCTTTACGCCAGCCAACTGTTCCTCAAATTTGATAACGAGGGCTGCGTTTGCAGCCTTCATTTAGGTGGTCAATTCGGTAATCTTCGACAAAATCTTTTCCAATGGCATATCCATCGTTGAATGTTCCACTTTCTGACACCAATTGTAACTTTGTGGGTTCGTAGAATTAAAAGTCCAAGTTGCGGTAATTCAAAATGTTCTTTATTTCCGTAGAAATACACGTGCAGTAGCAGGCTGGCGTCACATACACAATTACAATCTACCAAGGTCATTGACCACAACAAAGGGGTTACTCACGTTCCACTGTTTACAACAACTCTTGTTACAAATCCTGTTTACGGCTGCCTTTACAACTGTCCCCTGGCGAGACGCAGCTTCCTTACATATACTACGACTCATGTTACTAGATATTTCTGTAACAAACCAGAAATCGAATGTTCTGTAAGACAATCAGGATGGCACCAGAATATTCCGTTTATCTCTTTATTTCTTTGGCATGCCTTTTTACTCCGCGCTATGTTTATCCGCTTAGACAGGCCGTTTATCTCCACCTGTCTCCATCTGTCCCTTATTGCTCCCGCACTGCGCTTTCGTAAATAATGGGTTCACGACAGAGTTAACTGTTGACAGTGAGCGGTTTGAAGATTACCAAACAGAAGGCAAAAAATAAACCCGGCACGACCCTAAACCAAAATCCAAGGACTAGGAGTATGATGCCTTATCCGTTAGGTCTCGGGGGCTACTAAACACGATCATGTTACACATAAATATATCAACTTTCGCACACAGATAGAGGTACAGCTAGAGAGACCGTGAAAGAGAGGGGGAGGGATGGAGGGAGGGGGGAGGGAGGGAGAGGGCATGTAAATAACATAACCCTGTCACATCTTGTACCATAGCTCTTTAGCTATGTTGAACAGCTATAAATTAAAGTTCTCAGTTATATACGGAATTATATTTATAAAAACGTGTCAGCAATTCTTGTTGCAATTAATGAGTTTTTATATATGGAGGCACTTAACTTCTGTAGTTCTCAGCAGCCCATTGCGTATTATGAGTAAAATGTGTCTTAATCATCATGAGATGTCCCCAGGTCCAGCTTTATGTGCTTTTAAGAGCCCTAAATCTACGACACCTGACCACTTGGTGTATTCCCTATTTAACGGATACCATGCTAAAGATATTTAACGGGAAAAAAAAGTTAGGTACTGCGACGGGTTTGAACCCGTGACATCGGGACTCAGCTGGCATGTTACTTAATACAGTTTATGAGTTTTTCAATTTTATATAAAAAATACTTCATACGTATTTATCCTTATAAGTTAATATTGATTACTGATAATGCGCGGTTTCGAGATCACCAAAACGAAGCAAAAAATAGCCCCCGGCGGGATTCGAACCCGCAATCCCCGGATTCGGAGTCCGATGCCCTATCCAATTAGGCCACGAGGGCTTGTGTTTACTTTCATGTTCTTTATGCTATATTACTAGAAATGTCGCTTCACTCCAGTCAGAGGTTGACCGAGAGACACACACACACAGAAAGAGAGAGAGAGAAAGAGAGAGAGGTTATAAAATAAAATAGCCTTTTCTTATTCAATTACTCTTTACTGTGTGGAACAGCCATACATAAAAAGCTCAGCTGTATACGCAATTATACATATACATCCATTGTTGAGCATCCAATGTTGAAATTAATATTGAGTTTTTATTTATGATTTTGCTATAATTTAAGTGATTCTCAGCGGTTCACATTATATTTGGAGTGAAAGGCTCCTTAAAATCGATCAAAATCGCCCTTGTCAAGTTTGAGGTTATTTTACGAGCCCTAAACACGCGGTAGTTGATCACCTGGTATATTGGCAATTCAATGGACACCATGATAAAGAATTTGACACCAAAAAGAATAGTGTTCAATCGGGTTTCAAACTCCAAGCCTCGGGGAAAGCTACTAGTGGCATGTTAGTTATACATTTTGGGTGTTTCAGAGTGATATATAAAGGAAAAGATTACCAAGCAGCAGGCAGAAAATGAACTCCGGCGGGAATCGAACCCCGGATTTAGAGTCCGATACCTTACCTATTAGGACACGTGACTTGTTACACACACTTAGGTGTTTCTTAAACGATATCACCTGAACTACAACACACACACACACACACACACACACACACACACACACACACACACACACACACACACACACACACAGACACACACACCTTACTTTCAAAAAATATTCTGGGAGACTCAATATATAAATTATCGGTGACAGCTCTGTATCAAGATATAGGGCTGCAGTACATTACTTTCTCTACCATATAGAGTCTTGTTAACCCCAAGACTTTCTAGTGCCTCCTTGATCAGGTTGGGGTGAAAATTAATACCCTGGTCGCTGTGGAGCTCTAATGGCAGCCAAATGGGCAGAACACTTGCTCCATGAGGCAGTCTGTTTTTGTCTTTGCCTCCTGGTTCGGAATGGCATACAGCTCCGGCCACTTGGTGAAGTAGTCCACGACCACTATCAGGTACTTGTTGCATCCGTTGGACAATGGGAATGGTCCAGCTATGTCGACGGGGATCCTTTCGAAGGGCGCTTCGACGTTGTAGTACTGCATGCGACCTCGGCTCCCTTTCTGGGGGCCGCGACTGATACACAAACTCATACCTAGGCCGTAGCAGATCATTTTTGATCATTTAACCATGAAATAAATCGAGAAGTTAAATTATTAAAACAATTAAATGGTCCGATAGATTTAATATTTTGGAAAAATATATTTATTTTATAACACAAACATCGCGTAATGAAATTTGAAATACCGGCAGTCCATTCTGTTTTTAAATTTGTTTTATTTTCAGATTTTGGTAGTACTAACAACAACATATCAACATCTAGCGTTTCGTTACGATGACAGCTTTGTTGTTTCCGGCGGAAGATGTGTAAAAGTTTTACACGAAATCGTGATCCCGGACAATTTATAAATAACGTATCATCATTTCTTATAAGATAAGTGAAGTTTTGAGCTTCAAATGGTTATTTTTGTGTATATCTACATCAAGATTTTACCAGAAATACTTTTTGAGGTCCGTGAGCACCATAAAATTAACACATTGCACCTATTGGTTATCCAGCAGAGCTACCGACCTCTCATTAATTCATCAAATGTATTACAGCTCTCTAATAAATTATAGATACAAAAGCATAGTAAATTTCTATTTTTTGCCATAGAACAGAACTAAACCATCTCACTTTGTGCGTACCTAAGTATTTAGCTATAGAAGTTTTTAGGTAGTTGTGAAGGCTTCCACGGCCTGTGTCAATGTGGGTACTTGAGCTTCCGGAGAAGGCCGCGTCGTTGTTTGGCTTGTTGCCGACGTTTCCCCCACCATATTGTGGGCTTTCTCAGGGCACAAGTGCGCTGACTGTTTTTTTTTTACTTGGGGGAGACGGCAATAAAGGTAATAGGAAAAACCAACGACAGGTTATATTGGGTATCAGGGTAGGAAGAAGGATGGGGCATGGAAGGGATGCTGTTTTGGGGTGATTCTATTTATTGGGGCCTGTGGTGCTAAGTTAATTTGGGCTGTTGAGGCGAAATTGATGGCCGGTAACGCCGAAGCAACCCGGCTGTTCGTGGGTAGAAACTAGATTTGCGGAAAATCTTCTTGTGGTGGTCAGGTAGCAGCCATGATCCAGGGGTCCTGACTGCGACCTGTGAACTGTTGTGACTATTGATATTTAATTTCGGCAACATGTGCAACCGCCATAAGGGCAATCATATATGGTGTGGCCGATGCCCTCAAGGGCTCGGTTTCGTGGAGGGTTGCGGCGAGGCAGGTCCTGTGGCGGGGGCGTCCAATGGGAGCGGGAGTCTCTGCGAGGCTGGGCGTGTGACGGCGGTGCTCCGTTATCTGGAGCCAGGGTTCTCCTGAGGTCATCAATGCTCTGCGTGTTGTAGCCTTGGTGTGTGCGGAGGGCCACCTCAAGCTTCCTGCTGGGCGCTCGGGTATCGTTGATATAGTCGACGATCTTCTCGAGCTTGGCCTTGCAGTATTCTAGGGCCTCAGAGGTGGCGCTGGCCTCTTCCTGAGGAGCGCTTTGCGGGGCTTGGGCGGTTTCCCTGACATCATCCAACGCCTGACGCAGGGCTTTCTCCCATGTAGCTACCCGCGCCGTCAGCTTCTCAATGGATGCCTGCAGGTCTGTGAGTGTGGCGTTGACGGTGTGCAGAAGTTCTCAGTGCTCGACTGGGCTGGTGTGCGTCTCCTGGTGGTGCATGGTGACTTGTGCGTATGTGCGGCGTCATGATATCTACTGGTGCGTGTCCGTAGCGGCAGCAGCGGTGGCATGGAGTGGGGTGGCCCCCCAAGCTGGCTTCAATTGTTAGCACCTGCCCGAAGGTAGGGAGCCCGTCTCTCAGCTCAGCATGGTAGTGTGCTTCGTCCAAGAAATCCAGTATCACAAGGGGTTAAGGTCATGCCTTCACCAGGGAACGCCAGCGGAGTCGGGCAGTGTTAACAATGAGTGCCTCAGTCAATTGCTTGTGCACTCCCCGTGCTACTGCGCTGAAGCTCGGCGGAGATGTCGAGCTGAGCGGCGGCGGTGGTACGGGTTCGGCCGGAGGCGAGGTTGCTTTTTCTTCTGCTGTGTCGGCTGTCTTCTGCGGTGGACGAGCAATGGCGGCGGCTGTGCTGGGCTCGAGTGAGCTCGGTGTCGTTGGTGCAGGCTGCTCTCCCACAGGTTCCATGGGAGGAGTTGTGCCGGCATTTCCTGCTGCTTTGGCAGGCGGTGTTGCGGTCGGCATTTGCTGCTTCTTCTTCGCTCCCATGTTGTCGGTGTGACGGCTGAGCTCGGAATGACGGCTGCTGACTGTCTGTTCCTGCTTGCTTATATACCTGGCGGAGGGGTGCGGGGGTTTCCCGCCCCTGACCGTTGATTGGGCGATGGTTGTCCAATGGTGGGCATCCTGCGAGTAAGCTCTTCCAGGTGTCATGAAGTTCTTTACCACCGAAGCCTCCAGCTAAACCAACCGGAAAAGTCTGCCATAGCTGATCACGCCATAATTAACCACCACCACATAGATTTCGACTCTACAGAACTAATAGAAACTTGCAGCAATTTTCCGCATAGGCTGGTACGCGAGAGCATAGAAATATTTAAAGAAAAAGATAGCATGAACCGAGCCGGTGGCAAAAATCTTCATGACACCTGGAAAAGCCAACTCGCAGGGAGCCTCCCCATTGGCCAAATTAGCCCAATCAACGGTCAGAGGCGGAAAACACCCGCATCTCTCCGCCAGATATACAAGCAGGCATGAACAGACAATCAGCGCAGCGTACAACTACGTGCCAGACTTGCCATTTACAAAACACTTATACGACCCATACTCACATATGCAGCTCCCGTTTGGGGCTATGCAGCACTCACGTATAACACCCAACTCCAGCAATTGCAAAATAGAATTCTCCACCACATTGCTAAAGTACGTCGCACAGTCCCTGAAGTCAGACTACACTCTGAGCTTAAGATCCCCACAGTAGAGCAGTTCATTAAGAAATTAGCCGCTGACATTTATGACAGACTACCCCCCCCAACCCGAACCCAATCATCCGTAGCCTAGGCTCTTATGCTGACATTCCAGGAAAGTACAAACGTCCCCTATACCTCTTCGAAAGAACACTCACAGAAAACTCAAACGCCATTGACGCATGCTTACACCTTGCCAGGGTAACCCAAGCCATTCCCTAGTTAACAAATTCTGCTCCCTTTGCTTATTACAGGACCTGCCAGAAACCACGAGGCCACCAGGACCAAAAAACGGTAACTTCTGTTGACCTCTACCCCCACCTTATGCATACTGTAACTTTGTGGATTCGTAGAATTAAATGGCCGAGTTGCAGAAATTAAAAATCGCCTTTATTTTCGTAGCAATACACTGTCCAATTCTCACGTAACAACATTACATCACACATTTTTCCAAGGTCGAGGACAATAACAAACATTTGGAGCTGATTATATTAGCTGTCGTTACAACAACACTGACTGTTACAAAACAACTGCTTCACAACTACAACTATCCTGCTAGCGTGTCACAATCACTTTTATATCTCCATTAATGATTACCAGACTGTTCTGCCAATCACTAGAATTTTCTGGCAAACAAGGTATTTAGTTACATATTTCGAACATTCTATCATCTTTGAGAAACGTAACTAAATCTACCCGGCGAGGCCTTTGCCTCAGTTATCTTGCTTGCCGGCGTTATCTGTTTATGCAAGCTCGTTATCTCCGTGCTACCTATCCGTCTATTGTGTGCCAAGCCGCCTTATCGCGATCGGGTTCGTAACAGTACGTTTAAGCATGTAGACTAACCCGCGGCATAGAAATCCCTAACCTAACAATAATCTCACGCACCTCCACATATATCACTGTATTAGCATTGACACTAACACACACTGCATGCACTGACACCCACCGATTCATGTAGGGCCTCGGCCATGCATGAACCCCTGGGCATAACCTTGACGCTAACCAGGGTGCTTCTGCGGAACCCGAACACACCTAGCAAGAATACTAACAAAATATATCCCCTGAATGCTGCACGCGTAGCTTCACTAACTGCATGTGCATGGGGAGACGATATAGCCCCAGAGGATGATCGTCACCGAGGGCGGCGGTTGTGGGGCCACCCCTATGAAAAACAAGTCAGCGCACTTGTGCCTTGAGGAAGCCCACAGCATGGTGGGGGAAACGTGGGAATCATGCCAAACAACGACGCGGCCTTCTCCGGAAGCTCAATGATACCCATATAGAAGTCTTTAACCACAGCTACAAACTGTTATACACTTGAATTATAAGAAATATGTTTCACTGCATTTACACAAAGTGCTCTATTCATTATTCCACAAAATATTGCTAAAAACTCTATTCTTCGGTTTACTTCTTGATAAAGAGAATGAATATTTGTAAAACTAGTTTTATTGCAAACTTCCATGCATGATAGTCCTTATTGCGGTATAGCAACGTCATATATTTCAATTTACCAAGCCGCATTAAGAAACTCATTTACAGAATACACTGGATTGGTCACCAAGGTATGGCATATAGCTCTTTTGAAATTTAAAACAGGGAACTTTCTTGATCGTTCTGATTATAAAGCATACAGTTTAATCGAAACAACTATAAAGCTGTTCTGAATTTTAGTGTATTTAAATTATAGATACAAAGTCTACAGCGGAATATTGTTATCTTAAGCGAAAGTAAAATCCTTCTAAGAACAGGTCACCATGTGGTGGCTTTAAATATCCCATTCTCACTTTTATGGTGTAACAAATTTATGGTGGTGGTCCCAGGTTACCACTGCTCTACGTTGTGCACCAGTTTGAAGCAAATATTATAGTGAGAAATGAGGTTTCTCTCAGGGTATGCGTGGATGTGTGTGAGAAGGAAATTTTACAACACTGGAGTGCCCGTTTCCAAATTATTTATTCACTACTGCTTATTTCAAACCTCGAAATGGAAGCTGCCGACCGAGGGTTACCAATCACGGTTTATAGTGACTGAATGCTAACTATATTTCTCGATAAATTTTGATGACCTGACAAATATTCAAGACCGAACAAGTTGACCACCCTAATAGGCTTCACGTTTGACTCTTCCCTAATATCGGCTACACGCCGAAGTCTTTATGATGGCTTCGAGCCGCTACCCACCTCCATCGGCGAACGCCGAAGAGTGCTCTGCTCTTCCCCACAACTGCGTGTGTATTTATATATAACTTTCACTCTCCAAATTCCTTTTTAAACAAAGTCCTTTTGTGGCTGTTTTGGTCGCCATTGTAAACGATCCGAAGAATACCCTATTCATGTGTGTCAAGTGACAATTCCTTTAGAAACCTTCTAAGGTCACTGTTCCTTTCATTCATGGCATTGTTATAAACAGTTTCCCCAACTAAACTGGCCTTGGGGCTTGGTCTCACAAAGAACCAACATTCCTTTTACGTCCATCATTATTCTTTGCTCCTGCAAACAATAATTTCGGTATCAAATGCCCCCATAGATATTGTTTTATTATCCCATAATGAAATAATATATATGTCTTGCCCGAATATAACGCAAAATATTAGACCTTTGTCAGCAACTTCCAATTCATTTTACAATCTCTTTTCACAACATTAATTTTTTTTTCTTACATGACATTTCCTAAAAATTATTCACCTAGTTACATAACAACATTTCATTTAAAATTTACTAACATTCTGTTCTGCAATTTTCAACTTTTAAATATTACTCGGAAAATATTTCAATCTACCTCATCTCTCTTTTTCTCCATCTGATCTACTTAAAATTAATTCATATTGTTGTTACACTTGAAACAATTCCTAAATATACACTCCCATGTTTAAATCAATGGTACATTAATAAGATTATATTTGTATACAACATTTATGAGTTCTTCTTCTTGATTCTATATAAATATTCTTTTCAAAAGTCTTTCATTGTTCTGATATTTTTTTAACTGCTTATTTTTTTATACATTTCCGAATACTTCTTTATGATTCTATATAAATATTATTTTCAAAAGTCTTTAAGTGTTCTGATTTTTATTACTATATATTTTTTCACTTGTTTAGTTTTAAGTTTCACTGCACTGTCACCACACTGTTTACACTTAGCCTATACATTTTACACTACACTATCTATACTTAGCCTATACATTTTATAAGTTTATTTCTTCTCCTTTTACAATTTGTTATGGCGATTTTAAATACTTTAGCCTAAGTTCCTACCATTTACAAGAAAATTCATCCTACCACAACGTACTTCGAAAATACAAGAGAATTTTGCGGACTTTTCCATGTATAAAGGACTTATTTATTCTACATCCCCATGAGTTTTCCATATCTAGCTTAGATATCGGACATCGATCTCTTTTCCTATCATTTCTACACATATTCTGATGGAACTGTGCCCCTTGCCCGAAATATTTTAATATTTCTGTTTCGTTTATCCTTGGATTTTGCATGTTTTTCAATGTTTCATTTGTCACCGTGATCTCTATTGCTACCTCATTCATTTGATTTTTGTTTTCCTCCAAAAACCTCGTCTGTTTTCTATTTTCCCACTCTGATATTTCTAGTCTACTCCTAGTTTCTTCTAACTCTTTTCTAGCCATTTCTCCTTCTTTATCTAATTTCTGTACGATTTCCTCCCTCAGTTTTCTTTTTTTACTATCCGACCTTTCATTAACTAGATTCAAAATTTCAGTTTCCTTTGTCACTGTGATCTCCATTGCTACCTCATTAATTTGATTAGCGGTTTCTTCCACATTCCTCGTCTGCCTTCTATTTTCCCACTCTGAAACTTCTAATCTACCCCTAGTTTCTCCTAACTTTTCTCTAGCCATTCCTATTTCTTTGTTACAGTCATACTGTTGACGAATTTCTTGATGGGTCGACCGTCCTCCCGTCGAACCACCTTCACCTGTTGAACCTCGTTGTCGGGTTGAAACTCCTTCTAGGTTGAATCTGCTTCTCTTGTTGAACCTCGTCGTCGGGTTGAAACTCCTTCTCGTATCGAGCTCCACTTGTCGACCGTCCTTCTCCTATCGTGCCGAACCTCCTTCTCGTAACGAGCTCCACGTTGGCACGCCAATTTGTAACAAATTTATGGTGGTGGTCCCAGGTTACCACTGCTCTACGTTGTGCACCAGTTTGAAGCAAATATTATAGTGAGCAATGAGGTTTCTCTCAGGGTATGTGTGGATGTGTGTGAGAAGGAAATTTTACAACACTGGAGTGCCCGTTTCCAAATTATTTATTCACTACTGCTTATTTCAAACCTCGAAATGGAAGCTGCCGACCGAGGGTTACCAATCACGGTTTATAGTGACTGAATGCTAACTATATTTCTCGATAAATTTTGATGACCTGACAAATATTCAAGACCGAACAAGTTGACCATCCTAATAGGCTTCACGTTTGACTCTTCCCTAATATCGGCTAAACGCCGAAGTCTTTATGATGGCTTCGTGGCCGCTACCCACCTCCATCGGCGAACGCCGAAGAGTGCTCTGCTCTTCCCCACAACTGCGTGTGTATTTATATATAACTTTCACTCTCCAAATTCCTTTTTAAACAAAGTCCTTTTGTGGCTGTTTTGGTCGCCATTGTAAACGATCCGAAGAATACCCTATTCATGTGTGTCAAGTGACAATTCCTTTAGAAACCTTCTAAGGTCACTGTTCCTTTCATTCATGGCATTGTTATAAACAGTTTCCCCAACTAAACTGGCCTTGGGGCTTGGTCTCACAAAGAACCAACATTCCTTTTACGTCCATCATTATTCTTTGCTCCTGCAAACAATAATTTCGGTATCAATGGTAAAGAGAATATTTACATAAAGAGAATAACAATTTCCAATTTGAGAAATGTAATATTGTAACTATCTACCCAAGAGTGCTAATGGATAATTAGCACATGGCCAGATCTTGAAATCTGTGTAGTCAACTGGTGTGCAGCTCGGTCTCAAATGAACCTGACCCTCCCGCCCACTAATGACCGTCATAAATCTATTTCCACGCTTCATAAATGGAACACTGTCGTTGAGTACCAATAGCAGCCCTGATTTCCTTGAAATGACAGTCGCATGTTTACTCCACGTGGAGTCTGTTACCAAAGTTCCAACTTCCAGTTGATCTGTTTCATTACGTGCAGAAATTCGTTGTGTGTCACGATGTGGAGACCCTGGGAAGGAAATGCAGTGGTAAATGCAAATGAAGTAGTAGATAACTTTCAGTCAAGTGAAAATAATAAAAGTGAAGACAATAGTGTGAATGAATTGGAAAGTGTTGCTGGGCCGAGTTATGTTACTGGAGAAGCCTCAAAAACAAAGTTATATCGGGAACTCTTTCTAAGCAAATTCAAGCGCTTGTTTTGAACACATATAAATATTTGCTGAAAAATAATCTTGGTAAGGGGCCATGCAATGAACCGATGATAAATTCCGGGTATTCACAGAAACACAGTAAGAAATATTGTGACAAAAGGAATACCAAAGACGCTGATCAAGTGTGAAAACAAAAGGAAACGTTTCTCTAAAGTAGATAATTTCACATGCGATTTAATTCGCCGAGAAATTTATAGATTCTATGCAAAGGGAGATGGCCCACCTTAGACGAATTGGGTGCACATTTCCAAGAAATTCGTGATTTTCTTTATGGACACTGCACTTTACGCGGCCTCATAAAGGCGCTGGTTTCAAGTACCACACTTTGAATAAGATAAGGGTTATTATGGAATCCAGTAGAATTGTAGCTTGGCGATATATATATATTTGTGAAAACTAAGGTAGTTTCGCAGTAATGGACATAAGATAATTTATTTAGACGAAACCTCGTACAATACCCATGACGTAACGAGAAAGGTGGCAACCTTGCAGAACGGTCGGGAAGAAGGAGGGCAGGGGTTGTAAGGCGAATATAAGGGTTCGTCAAAGGATTCGGCCGACGTGCACACGAGTTAACTAAGCAGAATTTACACGGGGGGAAAGCTTATTAGGTAGGAGTCACATGCTTTGTAAGGAGGTTGGGATCTTCTATCAGTTGTAATTATATAACCACATACCAAAACGTACACTTTAGACAAGAAGAAGTTTACTGCAATAAAGAAAGATATATGGGTGGCCACGCCGACCAGTTACCTGCCCTCATATGCTGCGGACAAACACGTCCGTTCAGGCCTATGGATGTTACAATAAAGAGGCAGAGAGAGAAACCTGCTTGTACATCTTCACTGTCCAAAGGGTGTAGGAGTGGGGGAATGACGTCACACATACCTTTGTAGTCAAATTAACTACTATTTTGTTAATCAAAACAGTCACTTGTGACATCTCAAGTACTGGAAATTCAAACGAATAGAAATATATAACCCATAGCGCGAGGCCTAATAAAGGCCAACGCCTGCTATCCCGAGTTCCAGCCTCACGCCCACATACGCAAGGCAGAGGTAGGCGATCACCCAACGGATACGGGTAGGAGATGTGGTCAGCATCACGGCACCTCCAGCCGGAAAGTGGAATTTGTTGACCAGGGTTAGCAACCTGGCGTAGGTCCTCAATTTCCTCACGATGCTGAGTGTGCACCGGTCCCATAGCCGGGACTTAAAATCCGCACCCCCTGGGGTGGAATTGAACCCGGGTCGTTTTCTGTGGACAGGAACCAAGGCATGATGCCTCAGCCTACTGTGCCCGCCTCGGTAGCGTAGGTGGTAGCGTGTCTGCCTCACGTTTCAGGGCTTCCAAATTCAAATCTCGGTCAGGGTAGCTACTGGATAAGGCTTTTCCGGGTTTTTCCTTATTCTGATAGATGAATGTCAGGTAACTCTAAGCTCCATGGACTCCGGACTCATCTGAGCATTTTTCACGCATTTTATTGATCGTCCGATATGACTTAATGTTGGAGGACGTAAATTGCAAAAAACAAAACAAAAAAAGCCCACTGCGCCACAGCGCATTGTGACTTTGTGGGCTCATGAAATTAAAAGTCCATTTTTAAAACACTAAAAATTGCTACTTATTTCCGTAGAGGCACACTTTTATCAACCTTTACAGTTCATAATTACGTCACATACACAGCATGCAAGGTCATCGACCACAAACAAATTTCTCTTCAATTTCGGGTGAACTTCAGCAGAGCTTCCTTCACTGTACTGCCCTGCCCGTCATTTTGATCTCGTTGCCCGCGCCGCCTCGAATCATCAATGCGCCCGCGACAATATATGCATATATTTGACACAAAGTGTGTGCTTTATTGTCACCTGCTAGTTGCTATGAAATAAAATTCTGTGTGTCTCTTAAGTTTTATGCAATATTTTTTTGATAATGAAAGACACTTCAAAAGCTATTCCAAGAAAATTAAAGCTGTGCGTTTGACTCGCCATAAAAATTCTTAAAATATTGTCGCGAAACCGATCGCGAGAGCACGGCTTGTGTAAACAAAGAGCCTGGAGATAAGGAGTATTCCGGAAGAAATCATGATAGCGGAAAATAAAAGACCTGCCGGCACCGATAGGGTTACGCTTCAGGAAGGTGATAGAACATTCGATTTCTCTTTGGTCCAGATATATCTCGAATTTACAAAATAGGTTTTTAAGGACCTGAAGGCTCGCAATGAGTTAATTGTGAAACAGTGTTGTGAAATGAGAGACAGCCAGCTGTGTTGTTGTAACGAGAGCTAAGGATGTAATCTGCTGTCACTGTTTGTTATTGTGATTGACCTTGGTAGAATGATGGTGTATGTAACGTAATGCTGCTGTAATCTATAAGAGTATTTCTACGAAAATAAAGGAGATTTTTAATTTCCGAAACTCGGCTTTTTAATTCTACGAACCCACAGAATGACAATATAATAATATAATTAAAGACATTAGTCTACTTACGAAACTCAAAGTTATAACAATTTTTTCATACAAAGGTTACTTTGAGATGGGGAAATTTCCTTGAAAGCCTTTGTATCGTAATATTGGAAGATGCTGGGTTTTAGTACCATGTCTTAAGTGTCATTTACATTTGTTTTTTGACTTCTGCTTCAAAAGTGAAACACATAGACTTTGTTTTATAAACAAAGCTTTGTTAATGGATTTAGAGAGTCTCAAAATGTATATTTGTGGCAAAATCTCGGCATGTGGAATGGAACACCTTTTCTAGATACTATATATGAATTAGAGACAGTTATAATATATTAGAAGTCATGAATATATGACAGGTTATTAAATATAGTTGACATTCAGCCATGTCATGCAGATGTCTGTAATGAGAATAGACTGTCGTTTGTCTAAATAGCATTCAGAGTGTTATCTCAGCTCCTGTGTATATGAAGTGTATCAGTGTTCTGTCAGAGGCATGCCACTTCATATCCCCCCGTCACTCTTCTTCTTGGAATTCCTCTTGCTTGATAGCGATCCTATTTAATTAAAAGAGGTTGGCGTTATTCACATTCAGAAGGAAGAAAGGCATCTGCTGATGAACGGTCCATATATTAGACTTGACACTGAGCTCGGAGAGGAATCTGCGTTCACTCTGCGGAGGAACTGCCAAAATAACACGGCGGCTACCGACGGTTCAAGGATAACGGAACTTGAACCAATCTCTATCCCACAGAACTGTCACTACCCATAATCCCTTATATACAAGGTAATTACACAGACCTAAAGAGCACATACCAGGATACAAATGTAATTTTACGAGAGTTCTGGTAGTTTAGGAAGTGCTCTTGTGTTAGAGAGCTGTACACGATTTGCAACACCTTTGATGCACCCTCTCACACCGCCAAGGTTGATAAATCTGCTACCGACAGCTTCAGTGATGAGGATTCTCTTAGAATATGTGAGGTTTGATGCCAGAGTAGTCAGTACCAGTTAACTTGAATGATATATTTAATGGAGACTGATACATTAGACATTCGAAGCAAAGTGTTAACTTTTTGATCAGTGAAACTGTTTCTGAATTTATATAAGTGCTATACATGCCACCTTCAGATCAATAATTTAGCAGATAATGGTTATCCGGGCTTGTAGACCGTGGTCTAGTGGAAAATCTACTTCATCAGTCGCAGCAGAAAGTACAACGAGAGTGTTACGGCCACGCCACTGAGGATGTTCAACACAGTTTCGAACGAAACGTCTGGAAGAAAATTTTTCACTAGACCATGGCCTACAAGCCTGGATAATCATTATCGGCCAAATGAATCCGGCCGTGAAAGCCTACGCACTACAATAATTTAGCAGTTTAAAATAATTGTTTCCGTCATGGTATTCAGAAGCGTAGGTTGCCGTGAGTTAATGAAAGGTTATACGGAGACTTCCTTTGCGGTTACCGCCAAATATATAGTACACCGAACTCGGTCATTAGGTGTTGTGGATTACTAATAATGAGAAAGATTGACCAATTGTAAAAATACACCTTCTTTGATCACCTCAAGTCCTGCTTACTCCATAACTAAACCAACCAAAGCTTCTACTTCACACGTTGACAAATCTTAACCTTTAGTTAATTGATGGAAATTAAGCCCCTAATGGTCTACCGGGGAAATATACGAGTCAATTGGAGAATTTAATGTCAGGACGGCACGTTGGCCATGGTAGCTCAATGGGTTAGAGCGACTGGACGGAAACCAGGAGATCCGTGATTCAAATCCCGGCCATGGCATTGCATTTTTCATGTTGACTCATTTGTAATGGAGTTGCTACCTGCATTGATTGTGGGGAAGTCACTCATGATGATGCATGTACTTCATCTGCAACATTTGTCAACTACAGAGGTAATCATTCATCCAAATCCAGAGAATGCCCCCATTATATGGAGGAAAAGGCAATCCAAGAGAGAGTAAGAGAGAAGGTGTCGTTCGTGGAAGCCCTGAAGCTTTTGCTTATTCGTCAGCCTTCTGTCCCTAGGATCATTACTTATAGTGCAGTTGCGGCTAAGTCAGTACATAGATGTGAACTAGCAACACAAACTAGCGACTTAAACAGGGCATTAAGCACATCACATCCAAAGCAGCAGACACCAGCACAAACAACAGTGTGCACACCTTCCAAGTTCATTCCTAAGAAAAACGTTTCAGCCAACTCACTGCTGAAGGCATCTGCTTCAAGAGCGACATGTGAGCCAGTAATATATGATGCATGGCCAAAGAAATTGAAGACCTCATATGAAAGAACTGACTTCCTTAGGGAAAATAGTAAGATCAGTAAGAAGAAAGCCAGCCAGCATAGAAGTCCGCAGCCATCTCCTCCGAGAACATTTTCTTAGGAATAATTTGGAGAGGACTCAGATCGGCGACTATCATCTTCGTTAATGACAGGTTTTGATCGGTTCAAACCTCTCGAACTGAAATTATCAGTGGAAAAGCAGTCCTCCATAGAGGATATGGAAGAGGAAGATCCTGCCCTCACTGCCAGAATGACAGTGAAAAAAGGCAGGATATACCTCCTGAAAATGCCAGTCAAACCCCCAAGAAGAGGAACAAATTGATTTGACCATCGTTGGGCAGGTAGTTTTAAAGTTTTTTTCTTCTTCCAGGCTGTTATAAGATTTATTAAAGAAACTGTTTTTTATGCCTTTGGGCGATTTATTGTTATTTATAGATTTTCACTGTGCTTTTTTTTAATTTTGCATATTCATTTGCTATTTTATTTTGATTTTTTACTAATTTATAGTTCAGTTTATCTCTGGCTATTGCCATGACTTAGTTTTTTAAAGGGTGCCAATGACCCCGTAGTTGAGCACATCATCTTCATCGCTTACACCTAGTTGCCAAACATTGCACATGCCAATCCCTTCTAATAGTTATCCCACCTCCAAAACTAACCTCTTCCCTCTCATCTTTTTGTTACCTCAGGTATTGTTTTGGCCTATATCTATACTTTTGTTCTAATCATCTGTGTTAATATTTCAAAATTCTCTCCGCAAATGCATACCTTTTATCTTATTCCTTATCCTTCCTGTTTCTACCAGTACACTCACATACAACTTCATTAAAAATGACAGCTCAATCCTAGGGAACACAAATATGTAGCAGTAAACAGCATAAACTTCAGATTTAAACCAATAACAAGGAATGTTAGAAGCGGTTATTTCTTACAGCAACAACAATAACAATAACACAAGGTTTAAAGATCATATGAGAAAAGTGAAATGCAACAAATAGATAAATCAACTGTTGAGTGTTTTTGGTGCACAGATCATTTTTGAAACAGGAACTTAAGCGTTTAAAAGCTCTTAAACACTAGAATATCTCTCCCGTCAGAAGATCCCCCCCCCCAACTTTTTTACAGGCTGTGGAGTGGATAGGTCCTTTTTGTGTGTGAAAAGAACACATGTTTAGCACATTAAGCAGTGTTGCGAGACAACTGTGCATACCAACTTCAGAACAGGCACCTCCACATTATTAAGGTGAAGCGCCAGAAGGTCTTAATATAAAACCACATCAATGTAATCCACGTAATAGTTTATCAAAGAAACCTTTTCACTGATGAAAAATGTTTCAATGTTGAGGAGACTTTCAATATACAAAATGAAGGATCTATGCCACATGCTTTATAGAAGCTTCCAAAAGGCTTTAAGGGTCCAGAGGTGCCATCATTGTGCATCTTTTATGATGGTTGGGTGTCGGTAGTAAAGGAGCTCCATTTGTGTGAAAAAGGGGTCAAAACCTTAGCGAAAGAGTATAGCAGGAAATAGTACTGAAGAGATTGGACCATGCATAAAGCGTGAACTTCCTTCAGTCCCAGCACATAAGGTTCTGACCATTCTAGAGTGACCTGTCATCAGCGTTGCTGACTTAATTTTGACCTCAAATTGGCTTCCTGATATACATTCAGTCCCGGTCATATTATTAGATGCTCCTGGACTATTTTACAGTTTGCTGAAATCTTAGGACTAGCTTTACAACAGTGCTCACCTATTAGTGTGAACCTCGATGAATAATGTTGGCGGAATCTTGTTGAATGAGTGTTATGCTTTTAGGTAAGTGCTGTTGTTTACAATGAATGTGTGTGTTGTTTCTGTTTTGCGAGAGTTGAAGTTTTTGAGTCATAAAACTTCTGTGTGCTTGTGTTAACAAAAGAGAATAAATAGGTTCACATTACGATATCATTATTTAAATTTGCCAGCTTTTTAAAACGTTTTTTATTCATTTTTTTAACTTTAATGGTAACATTTTTGATTTTCTGTCTTTTGTTGGCAACATAATGGGGAGATTGTATGATTTACACTTCAAAAGATTGCAGAGATAAAAATGCTATTAAAACTGATTTTCAAATCAAGATATTTCTCAAAGATTGGAGTTGTCTGAATCATCTATGAGGCAGATTAAGAAGAAAGAGTTTTTCACAAAGGAAGGAAAAATGTGGGCCGAAACAGATTCTCACACCAAGATCAGAACGTTGCTTGAAGAAGTTCTGTGAAGGAAAGCGGTTTCTTAGTGCCAAAAAAATTAAATTCAAATTTGAATAGAGTGGCACTGGTTCATCTGAAAAACCATTAGGTGCAAACTTTCGGAAATGATATAAAATTTGAATGAAGCATAGAGACACTGAAGTACAAGTTAAAATATAAGTGAGTCAAGAAAATATTTACACATTACTTCACTCACCCTGTTTTTCAACAGGACATGTTTCAAGAGCTGTTGCTCCCATCATCAGCTAAGTCAAGAAGAATACCTACACATAAAAACGGTAACTATGTCCAACAGTTCCAACCCAAAGTTAGTGGACAATAAAATCAACAGGGCGAAGAAAATAAAAGCAACCACCACCCTGGAACCTACAGCGGGGGAAAAAAATTAAGATTACCTTCCAACCATCAGTCCCTAATAAATTCCAAAAAAAAATTCTTCACATACAACATAGTTCTTGCACCTCAAAATAGATTCAATATCAAGAATTTGTCAAAAGGCCCCCCCAAAAAAAGATTATGTCACTTTAATAGAAAAACCAAGAATCTATGAGATCAAATGTAAAACTTGCCCTAAAATATATAGGAAAAACGAAAATAAACATTGACATCAGAACTAAAGAATATACACACAACATTAAAAATTGTGAAAGAGAAAAATCAGTAGCTTTTCATTAAATTCCAGACAGGTCATTAACTTGGAGACAGCTTTAATAAAGCAGGTTAGTCATCCTATAGATCTTGCCATATGGGAAAAGATCTCCATTAATAAAAATCGCCTCAGCTTCATGAATTTTGAAACTCCATCGCCAGACATCTTTGAAAAATATATCATGCCTTCTACCAATGACATGGAGGAAGAAAACACTATCATTTGTGCCAGTCGAGACTCATCTGATGATGGGAGCAACATATCTCGAAATATGTCCTGTTCAAAAGCAGTGTGAGTGAAGTAATATGTCGATATTTTCTTGATTCACTCTTATTTCGGAATTTAATTTAAAACTGTTTAGAACTGCGAAATGATTCAGTTGGACAAAAGAGCTTAAGTGCAAAGACTTAAACCTCTGGAAATTGGTAAACACGAAAATCTTCATTGTATAAATGCTTTATTGAGTTAAATTTAACGTTTGAAATGCATTATCATGAACTGCAGTTCACATAGACTTCTTTTGTTTCAAGGGTTTTAGTTTGAAATTTTGGCAAAAAGGAGTTTAGTTTGTGCAAAGACATCCTGTGAAATGCCTCATCCAGATTATGCTCTGCAGACTGTAAATCATCCTGCCAATAGTATGCTCAATCATCAGTGGCAGAGGCATTGGACATGTATATGTTAGTCAGGGGACAATGCAGCAGGATCAGCAGCATAAGGAAATGTTGAGAATCAGGCTGTTGTTGTCAAATAAGAGACTTGATTCCCAAATAGAAAACCGTTCATATTGTTGCAAGGTGATGCAAAATGTCAAATTACAAAATAATAGCAGATTTTGTGAGAGAGCAGAGCATCCCATTGTTGCTGGGAAATTCTCCAAATACGAACCCCATGAAAAGCCTGGAAGCTAGTGAAGGAAGAAGTGCCAAAGGAAGTGATTTAAGAAAACTGGACTTATTGAACAGTTCATAAAGGTCTGGAATCATCTGCATGTATGACTGTAAGGGAAAATTATACATATAGAAATAGCATAAATGTGGTTGTTTTTTTTAATATGGTGTACCAAAAATAAAACAAAATTAGCTACATTTTTTTCCTTCTGTACTCCTATTATATGGAAATATCAAGGTGTGTCTAATGTGGCCAGACACTGTACTTAAGCCCCATGGGAGCGTGAAATGTGACGATGTGCTATTTCAGTTTGTTTCCTATACAATCTGCAATCCAAGGTACCCTGAACACACTCATCCGGAGTAGAATGGCAATTTGTGAAGAAAATATTTCAGACCTAAGTTTAGGCTACGCTTACAGTAATATGCCAGCTATAAAGCCTGGCAGGAAAAACCCTTGGTCAGAGAAAAATGTCTCAGCTGGAATTTGAACCACGAACCTCTCTCTCTCTTTTTAAGTCCTCCAATATTGTGACTTTGTGGGTTCGTGAAATGAAAAGTCCAATTACACCACTCAGAAATGTTCTTTATTTCCACCGACTTACAGTTAAACTGTTGCCAATTACACAGAATTACTTGCTGCACACAATTACAATTCACCAGTTCGTCCGTTACAATTTCCTTGTACTCGCGACTACATAAACTCCGTTGCACATACCAGTTACGTACAGTCTTCCGTTGCACAATCTTCTTGTACATTAACACGTCACTGACTAACACTGCCTTCTTACACCAAGAACTGTCCTCATTCACACACCAACCAACTGACTGACTGACCACATCAACAACTGACTAACTCTGTCTGTCTGTAACTCTCTTTATATAGGAATATCCTGCTATTCTAGAAGTCTCTGGTGTTTACAAGATTGTTCTAGTAACAGAAAGATCGAGAACCAGGTGTAGGAGAAACAGGCGACACAGTCATTTTTTCCCCTGACCACAGCATGTCACCACTACAAGACAAACGAGGAGGAGGTGGGGCTAACGCGGTCCTCCCCCTGCCTTCCGTTCGCAGCTGGTTCACAGGGTGTTCCAGCGCTCGTGTGACAATATTAAATCATATGAATGAAAAGAAATAGATGAAATGAAGCTCAAATGAACCCACGGTCCATAGAGTTTAGAACTTGACATTTGTCTTTCAAGATAGGAGAAAACCCTGGAAAGACATTATCCAGATAACTCCCCCTGAACGAGAATCGAATCGGGACCTCTTGACAGTGAGGCAGACATGCTATCATGTACACTACCAAGGCAGGCATGGACCTCTTTAAGACTCCATCCGCCATCCATGTCCATTGTGCCAGATTTATTTTATTTTCAAACTTTTAAGTCAATATGTTTAAGTATTTCTTATATTCTGTGCTTTAATATCATAAAGCTGCAAATCAAAGTGCATAGTGTATTTATGATGTTTTCACATGTTTTTATTTTGTTCAATTTTAGGAAATAGCACACCGCACTACCCTGAACAACGACGTGCATTCTCAGCAAACTACACGCATCAACCATAAAGTTATACGCCACCCTCGCCAGTACCAAATAATTACCAGTTCAGTCAACATTTATCTGTTTCTTTGGCAGCTCCTACAAGTCGTGGAATGAATTATTCTAATTCACAACAGCATCAAGCAGCTTTATATGCTTCTGGTCCTTCTCCCAGCCACTATGGTGCATCAAGTCATGGTGAGTGCAAATTATAATTAAGCAATTGTGAGTGTGGATTTTCTGGGTTTATTGACCTGCATGCATTATATAAAAAAAATACAAATGAAACTATTGGGAAATGTTAGGTTGTGAGTATCCAAAGTATATCAATTGAAAGAAGTGCAGAAACAGTGAAGCACAAGTTAAAATAAAAGTGAATCAAGAAGATGTTGACACATTGTTTCACTAACCCTGTTTTTCACAGGACATGTTTCAAGAGCTGTTGCTCCCATCATCAGCTGATTCTCGACTAGTTCAAGTTGTAGTGGTTTCCTCTTTGTCCATATCGTTGATAGCCTAATATATTTGGCAAAGATATCCGGTGGTGGAGTTTCAAAGTTCATAATTCTATGATAGAAGGGGGAAAAATCTTCATTTACAAAAACTGTCATAGAATTATGAACTTTGAAACTTCACTACCAGACTTCTCTGACAAATATATCAGGCGATCTATCGACGATATGAAAAATGAAGAAACCACTACAACCTGCACTAGTTGAGAATCAGCTGATGATGGGAGCAACAGCTCTTGAAACATGTATTGTGAAAAACAGTGTTGGTGAAGCAATGTGTCAGTATCTTCTCGATTGACTTTTATTTTTTATTGTGAGTATACCTAATAATGAAGCATCCGTGCTCATTATTTCCCAGTGCAACATTAATGTTTACTTTTGGTCTACACACTTACTATATCCAGCAAATGTCTTAGTAAACCGCTTTTCTCATGCAGGGAACATAGGTTCAATCCAATGGGATCTGTTGCAGCAAAGTGACACTAGGGTCAGTTTGCTCGCAAGTTTTCAGATGTATCTTACCAGTACCATATTTCTCCTCCCATTAGTCAATCTCAGTTTAATATGGGCTAGTTGAGCTGTGGGTGTTGAAATTAGTTAATTAATGTGCAACTTCTGAAAGAGTGGGTGTGGCTGCAACACTTGATTTGAATATCCAGCTTATATTGAGTCTTTGAGCATGCTTTCCAGACCATAATCTTGTAAGGTTAAAAGTAGTTGGTTCATGAGCGATACAGCGTTATTCCTGAACAGTTGTAAATTTATCAAGTGTTCATTATAGAACAGTCAAAAGTACAATTAAAATCATATCATAAGAAAAGAATCAACTTCTGTTTAATGTGGAAAATTATCAAATTAGACCAAAGAGCAAGCAAATAGTTGGTCCTTCAAGTGGAATTATGCAGAGAATTCTTATTTTCAAGCTAGTTTATTCTAATTTTCAGTGTGTTAGGTTCTTTTCTGTGTATAATTTGACTCTCATTATACAGACCATTTCAAAGAAAAATATAATTCCTTTTTGACATAATTTTGGCACATTTTAATGCCTTTGTTATGACTATATTGGAAGTTAATACTATATTGAAAATAACTTTATCACATAGTTCATAGAAAGATGTCTTTTAACTGGATATAGTAAAATCAAACTGTCAATAAAGCTCCTGCAAAAGTTCTCATAAGTAGTTTAATAAACACTGGAAGAATGAGCTAAATAAATTCAATATACTTGTATTTTATATTCAGTTATCTTGATGGCAGCAATGATTCACATTTCTGAAATTTACTGCTCATTTGTGACACTATCTTCCAAAAGGAAGACCAGCATGTTTTCTCAGGATTTTATTCAAAGAATGCAAAGTAGCATAAAGTATTTAGGTTATTTAGAAGTTTCTACTCTTAGTTTTTCCTGTGTATAGAGCAAATTAGGAGCCTAGATTTTAAATTGGTGAACTGTCTTTATGTTTTGAGTAATGGAAACCAAAAATGCAGTAATACATTAGGGTTATATTCATATATCTTAAATGAGGGAGTGTTATGTTTTGTGAAACAATTTCATGGGCAGTTTTCAGCTGTATGTTGCAGACACCACTTTTTTAGAGTTGGAATTGAAACATCCTTTCTGAACTTCCTGTATGTTTGCAGTTTGTGGATGAGTTCTCTGCACTTAGCTGGAGATCATTATATTGATCATCGACTTTCAGTCATGCACAAAAGTGAATCAAGAAGATATTGACACACTGCTTCACTCACACTGTTTTTTCACAGGACATATTTCAAGAGCTTTTGCTCTTGAGTGAAGCAGTGTGTCAATATCTTCTCAATTTACTTTTGTGCTAAGTTGTGCTTCTCTGTCTCTACGCTTCTTTCAATTTTATACTTAAGTCATGCATTCAGTGCAGTATGACATTATGTGGCTGAGGCCAGCACAATAGTCGTAATGAGGTTATTAGACTTATCAGGCTAACCAGTTCCATTTGTAGAGCAGCTTGTTCCTTCAGTTAAACATGCGTAACTATGCATACTAACAGCTGCACCTGGGAAGGTGAAGGATGGGACTTTAGGTAATTGACCAGATTGGTTCCTCTTGACCTCTGTTACAGAGAACGTGAAGGCTCTCCTTTCTGTTAGATAGCTATTATCTAGTTGCAGCAGTAGTTTTGGAAATGAAATGTTGGATATTTTAGCAAAAAGGGAACTGAAACCAACTTTGTGGTAAAACAAAACTTTCCATATGTTAAACCATTAAAATACAATTATCTAATTATAACCTATAGGTGACATTTCAAAATGAATAGCCTAAATTGAAGAAATTTTGAATTATCAATTAATCCCTGAATAGCTAGAAAACCTTATGTTGCTATATTAAAAGTTATTACAGCAATTTGTTTTAATAAACATGACAAAATTAGAATAGTAACATCTCTATACTAATGGACTGGCCACTGAACATCTTAAAATTGTGGCTATTGAAAACCTAACATCAAAATACTGAGAATAATTAAGGAGAATGATTTCATTATTAATTACACACACACACACACACACACACACACACACACACACACACACACACACACACACACACACACACACACACACACACACACACACACACACACACACACTCACACCTCCCATAGTGGCTTTTTTGCAGGTCTAACATCTAACGGCCCAATATATTTCAACAATTCTGTTTATATGTATAATATGCTAAATTAAATATAATGTGAAAAAACAGTGCTAATGTGCTAAATTTTATCTGTAATTACTTTGTCCTCTTACATTTTTTTATAGAATACCAATTCAAATCAACCAACATAACAAAGCTACACTCCAAAAAAAAAAAGACAGCTAATAACTTGTCAATGTGTTAACTCTGTATTTTCATAAAAACCAGATGATAGTATGGTCAGTATAGCAACAAATTATTTCAATATCAAATGTCATATGTTTTAATAGGCATATGAAAAAGGAATCAAAATGCATGATTGTCTTAATGAGGGGGGATGGAAATAAACTGCCCAATCTGTTGTTGGCTGTTGCAATATTTGTACTTTAATTATCCTTAAAGGAGATAAACTATTACATGCTACAAGATATGGAGAAACTGGAATAATGGTCTGCACACATATAATTTTGTCCAGTCCATCGAAATGGATGGTTTCTTATTCAGATGGTAATGTACTTAGGTAGACCAGTGAGTTAAAGCATCATCTAGTATTAAAAGTAAGTAATCAGAATCCCAAGCTTACCAACAATGTATAACAATAACACCAATTATTTTAAACCAGCTTTGATTAAAATTCTTGGTTTATGTATTTGATGCATATGATAAGCTTGAAAATTCATCCCTGAATTATTGTTACCTTGTTGCAAGGAAAATAATGTTTTTGCAATTTTAGATGACAATATTTGTGTTAATTAAACTGCATAAGCTTTCACGCCTGCTGTCATTACATAGAAAATGATTATCTGAACTTGTGGGCCGTGGTCCAGTGAAAGTTCTCCTTCCAGATGTTTCGTCTGAATCTTCGCCTAACATTTCATTGGCATGCCTACAGTTTTCTCTTGTAGATCTTAGTGACAGCAAATACAGAATCTTTGCGTTTCACAGGTAGCACTATCCACTTGCAACTATCCATTGAACTCATTCGTATCAATTGTACTCCAGGTGTCAGTTCGCTCATATAAGCCCCAAATACAAAAAGAACTTTCTTGAAAGGCAAACTACTGAACATGGCCAAAATAAATCCTCTATGGTGGGAATGCAATACATAATAGCTATTATTCTGCAGGGTTACTGTTTAGTCAAGGTGATTGACGGACTCAACCATAGGTGAGCAAGCAGAAGAACTGGTGGACCTCATTTGCAGCGAGCAGATGACTTGGTGCAATAAAAATGCCTGCTGGGTATTTCCCTCTGCCATTGAGAGGGGATGCAGAGCTAACTATGTTAAAGCAAGAACACTTCTAAATACGAGAACTTATATACATTAAATTGGCTAAAAAATGTAGATAAATGGCTGTAGCAACAGATCACTTGATTTGATTATGTCATACTTTGGAAACATTTGCCCCTTCTCTAGCTGCAATACTTATTCTTCAACATTCAGATCTAATATCAGTCTACTAAAATTGAAGATGGATAAGAGAACAGCATTAAGAGCGATTTTTAGAAAGAAGGTCAGTAACTTAGATCCGTTTTTAAGTAAAGTAAAGAAAAAATGGAACTGTTCTGTCCAGAGGGAATCAGAATAAATAATAATCTGTTGCCATTAATTTCTTAGATAGCCACAGGATGTATAAAATGTGTGTAGAAGTAATTATGTTGGATGGGTATGATGACGTAGAGGCTTACCTGAATGCTTGTTATACTCAGGTATGTATTTGCTCAACACACAAATAAATAATTATAGGTCTAGCTCCATTGCCAGTAAGGGAGAAGTTTAATATTTAATGAACAAGTTTATTGTTACTGAGTTTGATGCACCTCCCACATATGAGGTCAGCATATTCATCAATTTATATTTCCAAGACATCGACAGCATCTTTAACATCAGATATCTCCACAAGAATATAAGGTATATCAGGTATTGCCAGTCAGTCTAAAGCTGAGGATGGAACCTAAAGCATCTATTTAAAGATCAAGTTTAAAGTTTTATAGCCACCAACTAATTTTGATCCTTAAGTCTATCCTTGCAGAGGAAGAAAAGAGTTTTATAAGTGATACTGTTATAAAAAGTTATTCCATAGCATAATCTCTAGCAGTGTTTACTTTCTTCTGGCTGATTTAAACTAATATGTTAATAATACAATTAGAATTTTATTATTGATTTGCAGGATTTTCACCAAGTAGCAACAACAGTAATGTTGCAGGTGGTCCACAATGGCAACAGCAAACTGCACAGCACCACCCTGGTTCTTCTCCACAGCACTCCTCTGTATTAACTCTTTCGCCGTCAGCGTCATCACCATCACCAGCTCACACTCCATCTCCACTACATTTGCCACCGCTATCACAAACAATGTCAGGACAGTATCCAGCACACCATCATGGCAGACATCCACCAATGCGTAGTCCCTCTCAGTCAGCTCAGGGACACAATCTTTCATCTTGGAGTCATCATGGAGTAGGTCAGGGTCAAGGTTGGTTTAACACCAGATGAATTTCTGAAATTATGATGGTAGTCAGTAATGAAGTTATCTCTGCACTTATATCAACTGCTTGTTGTGGTTGCTGAACAATTTATTAACATAAGTTTATAGTTAATCAGATGTCAGTAGGCTAATCTGTTGCCTTATTCATATCTGTTTGTACTGAAGTTAACATTATAAAACTTTTGACTTAATAGGATTAGCAATTCATCATAATGCTGTATTACTTTACTAATATAGTATAACAAAAATGAAGTTCACCTTAACTCGCTGTATTTGTCACTAAAACAGTCCAATGCTTAGTCACCTTTTCTTTTCATAAATACACAAGTTAAATATATCTCTTTAATGTTTCTTTTTGTCTCTTGTATGCATCAACTTGCACTGCTTGTAATTACTATGACATCCATACAATGCTTTCCCTTTTACACTGCTTTGCTTGCTGACTTGACACAACTTCATTATTCATTGGTCAACTCTGCACTATGTTCCCATGCAGCCCGCATATTCATCACTATGGAGTTAAAATGTGCTGCACGCTTGCAGACTAATTCACAACTCTAGATTTTTCTGCACACATGACTTACTCTGAATTGATCTGTGAACTTGTCTGACTCAACTAGATAGGATTTGTTAAGTTTGCACCTCATTTTATATCTGCTGGTCAAGCAAAAAAGTTCTGGAAGTGAATGTTTTCAACTTTCATTATTCAAATGCTTGAGAATAAGGCAACTCATGAACAATGCAACTTACTGTGTCACTGAAATGTTAGGACAGTGCTTAGTTATACTTTCATTCATTTAAAAATGCACAAAGCAAACACCACTTTCCATAGCATTAATGTTTAGGATTGTGGCACATAACAGCATGCAGTACTTGTAGCTTCTTGATGCTCACAGAACAATTTGCTTGGCTGACTAACACTCACTAACTTAATGATCTACTTTCTGCTGAACTACTGACTTCGTCGTTAAGTATTCTCTGACTAATTGACTGACTTTAATCACTGTCTAGCTTTTACACTCCCTTATACATCCCTAGGGCACAGAAGAATGTTTTAAGAAACATCTGGAAATATACCTTTTTCCAGAGTTGAAAGCTCTTGAAAAATGCTTAAGAGAAGAGCACTTAAGAGAAATGTAAAAAGAATCTGATACATTACTTCCTGTGAAAGCATAACACAGTTAACAAATTGAATGTAGAATGAACATCCTCCATCAGCAGTTTGATTTTGATCACTTCAGCCACACAGTATATTTGTACACAGCTCTTGTTTCTTTGTCCTCCCACACAACCTCATTCACTGTTTCACCTTCGTTCACTTTTATCCTACTTTGCAACTGCACTCTTACACACACTATTCACTGCTCCACTAACCTCACTTATTCTTTCATGCTTTTCTTCCCTATTACTTATCCTTTTTCTGTATTTTTTCCACAGCTTCATTTTGGTTGTTTCCTCCCATGTCCAATGAGCAGTTGCTGCACATATTCATAATAATAATAATAATAATAATAATAATAATAATAATAATAATAATAATAATAATAATAATAATAATAATAATAATAATAATAATAATAATAATAATAATAATAATAATAATAATAATAATAATAATAATAATAATAATAATAATAATAATAATAATAATAATAATAATAATAATAATAATAATAATAATAATAATAATAATAATAATAATAATAATAATAATAATAATAATAATAATAATAATAATAAGAATAATAATAATAATAATAATAATAATAATAATAAGAATAATAATAATAATAATAATAATAATAATAATAATAATAATAATAATAATAATAATAATAATTATAATAATAATAATAATTATAATAATAATAATAATAATAATAATAATAATAATAATAATAATAATAATAATAATAATAATAATAATAATAATAATAATAATAATAATAATAATAATAATAATAATAATAATAATAATAATAATAATAATAATAATAATAATAATAATAATAATAATAATAATAATAATAATAATAATAATAATAATAATAATAATAATAATAATAATAATAATAATAATAATAATAATAATAATAATAATAATAATAATAATAATAATAATAATAATAATAATAATAATAATAATAATAATAATAATAATAATAATAATAATAATAATAATAATAATAATAATAATAATAATAATAATAATAATAATAATAATAATAATAATAATAATAATAATAATAATAATAATAATAATAATAATAATAATAATAATAATAATAATAATAATAATAATAATAATAATAATAATAATAATAATAATAATAATAATAATAATAATAATAATAATAATAATAATAATAATTTTATACACCATTTAGTAATTACAATGATTACAATAGGTTTTGTCATGGAATGTTCATTTCTTGATCATTTACGTCATATGTGAGTGCAGTATTCTGATCTTCTGTTGCCGTTGTGTCGCTTTAACTTTCCTGGTTCATTGTCTTTTTGTGTTTTCGTTCTGATGTACCTTCTGCCATTTTGCCATCAAATTAATAACTGGATGCTACTGTATCTACTTTTCTAGCTTGTGTACCTATTTTTGTTCTATTAAATATTTTAAAACTTATGTTTTCTTATAAGGTAAATCCCGTTGGTGTTATGTTTATCTTATCACATTTGTTACCAATTGTGTGTTTATAAATATTACTACAGTTTGGCCACCATTTCTCGGGCTCCGACATTTCTTAAGAGGGGGAAGCCGGCTGATGCCAGTTCTTTAGTGGGAATTTCAAGCAGAGGGACATACCTATTTCAAATATTTCAGGCATTTACATATTTCACGAACCAGTAGACATATTATTATAATAGCGATAATAATAGGACTTACGGACACTAAAAATCTGAATTCATGCATGCACAAAATGGAAAAGAAAGTTCACCAGCGCAAGCAATTGTAGCACGTAGCCAAAACAAAATTAAACTGGCAACATGGTGTTGAATACAGAAGCCACACCTAGAAACAACAGTGCTGATTGGTGCTAGCAGACAGTTTTAACTTCCTGACCACAACACCGGATGTACAGATTCCCAGTACTACCTATAGAAGCAGTGTGTGAAAGAAATATTCGAATAGAGTGGTGTTGTAAGGAATATCTTGCATGATAATGAAATTGCAAGTTGGATTTCACTTTCATTCTAAAGATAATTTTGAGGCTATTTTTTCAGTTGCTTATTATTGTATGTTGGTTCTATCAACCTTCCCCCTCCACCTCCTGCAATCGCAAAACGTCAGAGCCTGAGATACAGCAGCCATACTGTAATATATTGTGACTTTGTGGGTTCGTGGAATAAAAAGTCCAATTACACCACCCAAAAGATGTTCTTTATTTCCACCGACTTACAGTTTAACACTTGCCAATTACACAAAATTACTTGCTGCACACAATTACAATTTACCAGTTCGTCCGTTACAACTTCACTTGTACTCGCGATTACACAAGCTCCGGTACACATTCACAGTTCGTACAGTCTTCCGTTGCACAACCCTTTCGTTCATTAACACGTCACCGACTAACACTGCCTTCTTACACCAAGAACTGTCCTCACTCACACACAACTCAACCAACAACTGACTGACTAAACCAACACCAACTCAACACAGCACAACAACTGACTAACTCTGTCTGTCTGTAACCCTCTTTATAGGAATATCGCCGGTTTCTGGTGTTTACAAGACTGTTCTGGTAACAGAAAGATCGAGAACCAGGTGGAAGGAAAACAGACGCACAATTATGTTTCTTTCCGACCACTGGCTGTCACCACTATAAGACAAACGAGGGAAGGGCGTGACTAACCGAGCCTCCCCTGTCTTCCGTTGCCAGCTGCTCACAGGGTGTTTCATCGCTCCCGTTACACTGCTCCCTCCTCCAGGCTGTTCGTCCTCGAACAGCCCCATCGTAGCGTGCGAGGCGGTCCAGGTGTACCACCAGCATCTGCCCGGAGTCTGAGCCAGAAGTAGCGCTGCCGTAGTTTGTGAATCATACGGTTCGCTCCCAGGTGTCCTCCTGAAGTACCGGCGTGCACTTCCTCCAAGACTTCCGGGACCTTGCTCCGGGGAAGTACCAACTGTCCTCTCTGCGCCTTCCCATCGGGTGACTCCCATACCCGGAACAGCACGCCCTCTCTGGTCTTCAACGAGTCCCATCGGGCCCAGTGCGACTTGTAGGTGGCGCTCCCCGGTGCGATGTCCTCCCAGGTTGGTCTCGTCCCTGCGTCCACTTCCCTCAAGAGTGGCCCCAAGTCTGCGTCCGCCAGCTGCTCCCTCCTCGGGCCTGCGCTATCCCAGCCTTCAGCAGGCACTGCCACAACTACTCGGACTGCTGCGGCACGCTCCTCCTCTTCCACTCTTGTGCGCTCGTGGCCGTCCTGGATCTGCGATAGGACACCACCAATGTAATGGTCGCTGGCGCCGGTGTCCACAATGAAGGCGCCACCCGTTTGTGGGAAACCCAAAATTGAAGCACTGCACAGGGTCCCCTTCGGGTGCTGGAAAGCGTCTTCGGCGTCCTCCGTCCACACATAAGGCCGGTTTTCCTCCGTCAGGCGGGTGAGGGGTTTTGCGATGTTGTCGGCCTTTTCCTCTAAATCATTAAGGCGGTCGTCTACTTGACCCTTCCGCTCGCCCAGGTTCGTGACGTCATCCCCCACGCCGGCCAACCGTTCCTCAAACTTTGCGGCGAGAGCCTCGTTCGCCGCCCTCATTTCCGTGGCCAGACTGCCGTTCGCCGCTCTCATTTCTGTGGTTAACTCGGCCTTCATTTCTTCCATCTTCTCGGTGATGTCGTCGGCCGTCTTCATTTGTTTCAGTTCCGCGGTGATGTTGTCGTTGGCCGTCTTCATTTGTTTCAGTTCCGCGGTGATGTTGTCGTTGGCCGCCTTCACTTGTTTCAATTCTGCGGTGATGTTGTTACTTGCCGCTTCTATTTTTGCAGCGAGGTTTTCACTTGCCATCTTCATTTCCGAGATTAGTTCGGCCTTTATTTCCATCATCTTCTCCAAAAAATTTTCCAATGCCGCGTCCATGGTTGTAATGTTCGGTGATGTTATCTTCCCGCTTCCTGACACCAATGTGACTTTGTGGGTTCGTGGAATAAAAAGTCCAATTACACCACCCAAAAGATGTTCTTTATTTCCACCGACTTACAGTTTAACACTTGCCAATTACACAAAATTACTTGCTGCACACAATTACAATTTACCAGTTCGTCCGTTACAACTTCACTTGTACTCGCGATTACACAAGCTCCGGTACACATTCACAGTTCGTACAGTCTTCCGTTGCACAACCCTTTCGTTCATTAACACGTCACCGACTAACACTGCCTTCTTACACCAAGAACTGTCCTCACTCACACACAACTCAACCAACAACTGACTGACTAAACCAACACCAACTCAACACAGCACAACAACTGACTAACTCTGTCTGTCTGTAACCCTCTTTATAGGAATATCGCCGGTTTCTGGTGTTTACAAGACTGTTCTGGTAACAGAAAGATCGAGAACCAGGTGGAAGGAAAACAGACGCACAATTATGTTTCTTTCCGACCACTGGCTGTCACCACTATAAGACAAACGAGGGAAGGGCGTGACTAACCGAGTCTCCCCTGTCTTCCGTTGCCAGCTGCTCACAGGGTGTTTCATCGCTCCCGTTACAATATTTTTTCTCCCTCTTTTACCAAATGTAAGGACTTTTTATATTTAAACATTTATTTGCACTCCTAATATTCTTCCTAAAAGCTTCTGTATCTTCCTTCTCATATGCCTTTCTGCTCTTTCCTCAATTCCAGTAATTACCAAATTATACCATCTGATATTACCTTCTAGATTTTCCAACCTTCTTTAGTTTCCAAAATATTAATTTTGATTTCCAAATTTGTGAAAGTGTTGAATGGGAGTGTGAATGTAGTTGAGTTACATATTGTTTAGTTGACCAAATATTGCTCTTCTAATTGAAAGGTTTTTAAATCCTTTATTACAGTTTATTTTTGCTCATTTAAACCTTAAAAAAAAGAAATCTTTAACCCCAAATAAAAAGATAAACCTTTTGAAGATAAAGTAAAAGCCTTATTATTGTAATTAATCATCACTAACTGTTCAATTTTGACAGATATATTCTTTAAGGAAAGTGGATATCATATAATTTAAGTAAAGCTGTGGCTGTGATTGATTTATCTGTTTTAATTATACCATGTTCATTAGCTTGGCTTTTTGTATCCAAACTATGACTTGGCTGTAATTCCTTGTGTTCAAGTTGCGAATCTAATGATTTATTTTTCAGAGATGAAATAAAATCTTTTATTTAAACTTTATTAATGCACCACAACTTTACTTATAAGTGACAATTTTAACATGGAAGTGAAGTTAGTGTAACATAAACAGTTAAATTGATTCTGCACTTCGGTGATATAGGTTTTAAAATGAATAATTCAGGGTGTCTTTTGGTAACAAAAGGTAACATAAGTAATGAAGTAGTTAGAAATTTGAATCTTTGGTAACAAAATAATAAAAAAAAAAAAAAAAAAAAAATTCTACCTAAGTTCACACAAATAATGAAAATTCTTTCCTCTGTCAAATATACAAATACAAAATATTCATCTTTGCTCTGAAGAAGATTCTGCTGAAAGCTCCAAGTTGCATTGTTGCCTGCAGAGAAAGAACTGGCCTCCCCTTATAAAGCAGTTTGATGGCTTTGCCAAACACAAACTTTTGTCAGTCTTCAGGGGAATTCAGCATATCTGTAGGGTTACCATTCTGAGTGAACACACAGTTTGCCCCACTGGTTTCTGTGGATGTCAAAAGAAGCTTTATCATCTATGTCCTAAAAGAATCATACTTTAGAAAATGTAGAGATACTCGATGTATTGAAGTACAACAGCTTTATGTTTTTACCTTTTGATTAGTAATCTGATGCACTTGTTTATAATTCAGTAAACTAGAATAGCGATAAGAGCAGTTGTTGAATTAGCTGGATAAACCAGCACCTTTTTGTCACCCCCCCCTCTTTTTAACCTTGAGTACCTTTTCCTTTCATCTAAAATGTGCATCTAAAAATGCTAATCCTGGTCAAAAGTTACCCTATACAACTTTTTGTCATCCTTACTTGACTCCGTGGGAATCTAAAATCGCTACTTTTCTTTATTTACTTCAGAGGCCAAGAACCACTGCACATTTATGACAGATTTGGTTTTGCAAAGAAATTTATTTTAATGCAGAAGCTTAACCTCTCCTATAATGAGACTTTTCACTTTTGTTATGAAAGCTACAGTACTAATTAATTCTATTTTGAACTTTGCATGGTTAAGCTAATGATTAGTTACCAAGTGAGTGAAACTTACAGGCTATGTGTTTAAATACTTGTAGTTTTCTGGTATAAACTGTTTCAACTATTTCTGTATGTTCTCTGAAAACTGTAAGTAGCACATTTTGAAATTCTAGGGGGTTTTTAATAGTGTGAAGTAGTGTTTGCCATGCTTAATTTTTCTAATCATAAATTTAAATTACACTTCATTTTGGCAGAAGTTTTCATAAAATTAATTTATTGTATGCATGGTAACATATGAATTAATTTTAATTATTATGGAATTTAATATTAAATGTGAGAATTAAAGGATTATTGTGCATACCTTTAGTTCCCTTAGTATATTTAAAAAAGTCACTGCAAATATGTAATTGTATTTCAGACATGTCCACAATCATATGTATGATAAACTGGATAAAAATAAATAGGTTTTCTAGGACTACTTAGTAGTACATGCAAGAAAATATAATGAAGCATGTTCATACATAGCAGCACTTATTTCTGTTCTTGTATACTTGTTTTTTTCTTTTATATTTAAAAAGACAGCACACATTTATAACTAAAATATTTTTCATATTGTTTTATTTTGTTACCATTCAGTGTCTTTTTTATATCTGCAATATTGTAATAAATGCCCATCAGACTTTGTGCTTTCAGTGTTACACACTGTGCATTTGGAAAGATATTTCCTTTAATAACATATGTGTGATTACAGGAATGAATATTCACCCGGGAGGAATGATGAGTGGACCGCCTCCACAAGGTCCAGGCTATTATCCTGCACCACATCCTACGCTGATTGGTCCAGTTCGAGGCCCACAAGGACCACCACAACATGCTCATATGGCCAGTTCAGCAGATAGACGTTCTGCACTTCCTGCACAAGGTCATTGGAATAGTGTGGCAGGAGGTCCTACTACTAAACCATCAATTGCACATGGACCACCTCCCCCATCTTCACATCCACAGCAAAACGGTTCTTTGGGGAATCCTGGTGGAGGGAACCCATTGTACAGTGTGCAAATGTTGGTTAACCAGGAGATGAATCGTAATGCAGCTGCCGCTGTGATGCAAGCCAACTCCTACCATGGGACAGCAGCATCATTCATACATCAACAAGAACCAGTTGATTTATCTGAGACAAGCAGCAGTGCCGAGAACTTCTCCAGACTATCACCTCAGCAGACAGGACCCATTCCTTTGACTCGCAGTGATAAACAACCATTACCAGAGCAGGCATCTGGAAGAAATGGGAGTATTATTGCTTCTACTACCTCGCCATCTGCTTTAGCGAACACAAGTGCAACTTCTCCACCAATGCCTTTAAATGGGGAAGTGAGTTCTGACAGCGGTATTATTGGTAATGGAAATTCTGTTTCTGCCTCTGAAATGCCCATTTCCTCTTCAATTACAACTGCAGACACAAGTAAACCAAAAACTGTTGATTTAACAGAAAGTAAGCCACTGACAAAGGAATCTGTGGGTGTTATAGCTCAGGCACCACTTAGAGAGAAACCAGCCCCCTCACCGCAGAATATGACAACCAGCCCCTCTCCTGTTGTTGAAAAAGTGGAAAACATCAAGCAAGAAAGTGAAACAACAGTTGTTAAAGTAGCTGCTTCAGAGACTGACAAAGGAGTAGCACCTGTTCAGAAAGAAAGTTCTATGCCCAAAGCTGCAGAAGATAATGGTGAAAAAACCAGTGCTTTCGTAATATCTAGTACATCAGATGTTCCACAGACATTAAGAGAATCTGCTGTACCATCAAGTAGTATTACTACTTCGTTCACCAAACAATCTGATGCTACTTTGTCTATACCTTCACCAGCATCTAAAGATTCTACATCTCCTGTCCGCTCACCAAAAAGTGGGCCAATCAAGCGGACAAAGAAACTGCACTCCATTTTGGAAAATCTTGTAGAAAGTGCCACAAAAAAGTTAGGAGGTGCAGTTGGCACTGCACTGATAGGGGAGCAAGCTCCTCAGACTTCAGCTAGTTCTGCAACACCAGTAGCGGTTACTCCAGATTCTGGTATTGTGTCACCTGTAACAACAAGTGAATATAGCAGCAGCGGTCTAGGACATGAAGCTTCTGCTGCTTCACCTGGGATCCGACAGAAGCCACCACCCGAACAACACAAATCACCCATTCTAGAGGAGGATGCCATCTCTCCAACTTCTGGTGGAGATGATTCAGAAAATGGAAAGCCTCGACGTAAAAGAAAGCTAGATAAGCCGCACCGTCTGTCAAAGGCACCAGGTGAGGGTGATGGAGAGAAATGTCCTAATAGTGAACCAGATTTGACACCAAAATATGAAAACAGTCAAAAGTCACCAGATGTTTCTCCAAGTACAACAAATCTAGAGAGTTTAACCAACATTGATTCAACATCCACAACTGAGACCAAACAAGTATCTGGTACTAAAGCACGTGGGAGACCCAAAGGATCAAGAAATGTCACAAGGCGATCATCAGAAAGTATATTTGGTCCTTCCTCCACAGATAGCACACCAAAGAAAAAGAAGAAGAAATTAGGAAATCGACAAGCTGATGAGTCTCCATCTTCAAGCCAACAGCAAAAGAAGACAAAGCGAGCAAAATTGTTTCATGGAGATTTTGCAGGTGATATTCCTTTCCAACGTAAGAAAAATCTTATAAAGAGCAAGCTGTCATGTCGGGATGGTTCACTTCAGTCTGCTTCGTTATATGATGGTGGTAGAAATACAAGTACCACTCGTTCAAGAGGTCCTGTTATACATATTGAAGGCCCAAGAGGCAACCCTTACCATATATCGGTTATAAATACTCCAATTCGTGGTGAAGATGAGTATGGAGGGGAACGTGGCAGTAGGAAAAAGCAAACAGGAACAGCTGTCAGAAGACAGAACAGCAGCTATCACAATGATTTGGAGTACCGAGGTATGTATTCATTATGGTGTATATGTGTAAATAACATTTTAGATTTAATTGTATGTAGATTCTATGTGATAAAGAGGTTTCAGAGATTATGTGGAGTGAGAAGCTGGAGTTATGATGTAATTACTAATAAATTCTGTTCCTTAGAGAAGTAGCAACTCTCCAATGTTGCAGGAAGACTAAATTTAAAAGTAAGTGTTGTTTAGCGTCATTAATCGACTCCCTTTAAATTTAATCTATTATTATAACACTGTTTTCAAGACTTCCAAGAAAGGAATTATAACAATATTTTTTCTTTGCCAAATAAGGTTTTTTTCTTGTCACCTCATTATTCAAACATTGCAGTAAGCTTGTGTAGTAGTCAACAGTGATACTTTTACATTTTTCCAAGTAATCAATAAAAATAATTCCCTGTACATCCCAGGAAACACTCGCAATAACCTTGTTAGCTGATAAAATTGACTTTGCCTTTTTTGTAGTTGTTCTTCCGGTGCAATTCACTGTTTTGACTGTGATTTACTTTCTGGAGGTAGTGATATATCCAGCTTTTATCTATCGTAATAAGCTAAAATAAGACCTTCAGCTGTCCCAAAAATTCTTTATGGTCGAGCTTCAAATTCTTAACACAAAGGTTTTCTTTGCAACTTTTGATCAGGTGTCAACAAATGCAGAACCCATCTTGCACAGACGTTGTGAAAGCCCAAAACATTACTTAAAATATTACCTGCACATTCTTTTGATATGATTACAGCCTCTGCTATCTCAAACAACTTTAATCTGCAGTCTTCCAGTACTAAACAAATTTTGTCAATGATCTCTGGAGTTGTGAGTTCGACAGGGCTCCATTTTAAACTCTGCAACCCACCTTTTAATCATTGTATATGAAGGGGCAAAGTCTTTCAATGTATTGTCTATTTCCTCCCTAATTTTGTTAGGCACTGACCCCTTCAAGTGGAAGTATTTAATCACTGCTTATTTTTCCAAATCCTCCATTTTCAACAAATCTCTACACTTACCTTGTTTAAAATGCTGTCATTGAAAAACTAAATAAGCTATTGACCTACAACTATGGTTACAAGCTAGTCTAGTGTTGAACTATATGATGCTGTCCATCAAATTGGCTCTCTGGCGCCATCTCTATGTGAGGTCTGGGACTTAACAGCTGGTCCTCGTACAATGGCAAATATAAACGGTATTTAATATTTTTCACAGATGAGGCTTGGTTCCATTTTAATCCATATGTGTGTACAAAATGTTATTAGATAAACGTACTGCAAATAGGCAACTGAGTCAAATTTGTAACTTGTAAGTGGAGAAGATGAACTCATTTGCCTAATTTTAGTAACAATGACACTCCACTTTCTAAAATACTGCTTTTTATTCTATATAGATAAACCTAATTATTTATGCATGATTGGAGGAATTTAGTAAGTGATGTCAAAATTAATTGAAAAAAAAAGCTATTTGTAGTTGGTTTTTAACACTTTGTCACTTACCTTTTTATATGTTTGAGGGACTAGTTTTGGAAATCGTTGCGTCCATTTGGACAGAGTTTGAAAATGGATGCAACGGCTTCCGAAACTAGTCCCTCAATTTAAAAATGTAAATGGGAAAGTGTTAAGAGCCAAGTACAAACATTTTTCGAATCTAATTATGTTCATAAATGTCCCTCCATGATGAAAAAGTTGGGATATGGTGCACATGAGCAAAGACTTACAGATCAGTTTTTTCATCTCAACATATGACACCCATATCATGAATACAACTTTGCCCCTAGTTTATTTTTTTTAATAGAATAGCATGATTTCGACTTTCAATAAGACTCTACCACTGTTTATATGGCCAATATTTTTGCTGACAGCAATTGAAGTGTTGGAGAACAGAATTATTAATAGGGAATTTATTAATTATATTTATAATAATTATTAATTGATTATTGATTATTAATAATTATTAATTATATTAATTATTATTAATTCCCTTGGTCTTCTGATTTATCTTCCTATCTCTGGGGTAATTTAAGGCATAAAGTCTACAAGACAAACCCATACATCCTAGATGAACTAAAAAGAATTATCCATCTTAAAATTGCCACCATTTCTCAATATGAACTATGTCAAATGACGTATAGTTAAAATGTTCAAACGACGATAGTGGCCAGTTTCAGCATTTTCTTTCATAAAATTAAGTAAACTTAAAAGTAATAAAACTATAAATAGATGTATTTATAAACAGTGGAGCTTCATCAATCAAAAACACTTCTTAAACCAATTCTCGAACTGTAAAAACTCTTAAGCTCCACTGATGTTCTGAGAACATCAGCTGAGGATGGGGATGCGGTGTCCTTGAAACATGTCCTTATTTAAAAAGTAAGTGGAGCTTAAGTGCTTTTACAGTTGGAGAATTGTTTTAAAAAGTGTTTTTGAAACTTAAAGGTACTTTTAAAAATGTAATTTGGTTGTATTCACACCATTCTTAATATTGGTAGATGGCAACAAATACTGAGGTGCAGAGAGGAAAAACATTGCACAGGTGATTCTTAGTTCATTGACTCTCTGATTACTTCCAGCACTTTGTTTATTCATAATTGCTTAACTCCTATAGCAGTAATATTTTCTTAAACACAACCAATATTAACAGAATATTTATAAAATCATCCTACCTATTTTGTAGGTACCTTTACAAGGCATATAGACAGTATTGTTATTTAAGTTTATACTTTGCAAAATATCTTATTTAAATCTTATTTTTTTGTTTATGTATGGGTTTTTTACATTAAGCATTGATTAAAAATCTTAGTAGATTACTATTTTTAGATTTAGTAGAGAATGTTAACAGTGAAACTATAATTTATCATTCTTAGCTGTAATATAGCAAATTCTTACATTATTTCTTTTGTAACAATGCTAAGAATAGGACTATATATTAGAAAGAAGATTTTGTAAAAATACATTTCCTGTAATGAAGGAATGAGGTTATTCATTCTACGGACTTATTTTCTTTCATACTTTGCTCTGAAGTAATTTCTAGCTACATCACACGCTCTTCCTTAGCATATGATCTGTTTTTAACAGATGCCAATACTGTTGCTTAACTATAATTTGAACAAATTTCAATTAGTAGAATAAGCCTGATAGCCTTAACCTCCATATATCAATCGGAAGGCAGTATGGGCCAAACTAAGAGAAAAAGAAGTAAGTGATAAGTTCTTAATGATGTTACATATATCTACATTGGTAATAAATATGGTATTAAGATGACAAAGACTGAAGAATGTCAGTTGAGTCCCATGTTAACATAGTGGAGGTAGTGAATGAGACAAGCAGGCCTATTTCAATAAAATTTAACAATCCTTAATCTCAGAAACTATTTGTAGTTGGTTTATTAATACTCGTCACTTACTTGTTTATATTCATGAGAGACTAGTTTCAAAGACATTCGCCCCATTTTCAATCTCTTTCCAACTGGCAACTGTTGCTGTCTGCTCTCTCTCTGGTGGTGGAACTATGAACTTCTTTGTCAAATTATCTACTGGTGGGATTTCAAAGTTCATTGCGCGATCCTTATTTTTCCATATAAATATGTTCTCCCATGTTGTCAGTTTATTTTGGTTTATCAATTCTTTTAATAATTTTGGATTTGGATCAATGTCATGGTTTTCATTCCAAAAGTGAAATGCTACTGCTGACTTATATTGTTGTTTCAATCTGATGTTTCTAAAGTGATTTTAGGTTTCTTTTAGTTTGACCTATGTAGCATTTTTCACAATTCTTACAACTTATCAAAGATTATGGTCTTCAAAAAGGGATACCGGTTGTGTAAGGATGAGAAATGGGAGGTTAATAGAAGAGAAATAGAGGTAGTAAGGAGATTTGATTATTTGGGTACAAGGTTGAGTTCAGATGGCGGCTGGAAAGAACACAAAAGGATGTCTGTGGCAAAAGGTAAAATGGCCATGAAAGTGATAAGTTCATGCTACAGTAAACTGCCAGATATAAATGTCAAATGGTTGGAGAGGATTTATACGGCAGTAGTAGAAAATTGAATGTTACATGGATCAGAGGTATGGGGAATTAATGTGGCTTGGAGAGAGACTGATAGAGTGCATAGATCCTTTGGTAAATACATATTGGGATTACCAATAGCATCACCTAATGGGGAAGCACAATTAGAACTAGGCAGGCATTCTACTAAAATTAAAATCTTGTCAAGGGCAATGAAATATTTATACAGAATCACTAACTTGGAAGATGGCAATATAATTAAAGAATTTTTTCATATTCAAAAGAGAAGTAACTGGGGTGGGTCTTGGCCACATAAAATGTATGACTTGTTGAAGCAGATAGGTATGGTTCATTCTTGGATGAATGCAGAGTATGGGTATAGAGGCTTCTGGAAAGAAGTTAAGCTAAGATTATAAGATATTGACAGACAAGACATTTTTGCCAATACAAGTGACAAAAGCCCACTGAGATTATATAGAGAAATAAAAACAACCTGGAGGAGGGAAGGATATATAGATATATGTAGTAAGTTAGGGCGAGAAGGATTTGCTTGGGCGAGAATAGGAGAGAGAATTTTGAAAGGTATAGGTCAACAGAGGGAGCTAGATAAATGTCCATTGTGTGGAGAAGAGAATACAGATTTCCATTGGACATTAAATTGTAGTGAAACAAAGATATGGAGAGAGCTAGCTTGGCTATGTAAATGGGACAGTTTGGGGGGTGAAGTAGTAATTAGAAAAATGTTGTCAGTAAAAGGAGAAAAGAACAGGAGAAATATAGGGAATTATTTAGGGAAAGTTGAAGAGAGATGGCTAAGAACAATTAAGAGAAAAATGTAGAGTGGGATAGGTGAAATGGCAAAAAGTGTAAAAAGGAGCAGAGGGCCTCCAATACACAAAAACCTAGGGTTAGGTGTATGGGGACTGAATTACCATTCAATGGTGGGCAACATGATAACATGATAGGATTTTCAGGATTTAGGAATATATGGCATATTTCAGTATGGATTTTATAATTGTAATCTTGATTCTGTATTTCCATTTGTTGATGTAAAAGGAAATAATTACTACAAGTTATCTTGTGTATTCTGGAATCTGTTAACTGATGGGATTTCATCTTTTGTTTTTGAATTTGGCAATTTTAAAATTGAGTGTCTATTAGTAGGTGCCAAAGTGATATTTTGTTCCTTGAAGATCTTTTTAAATTTATTAAATGTTTTTGGGTGATATGTGAATGAACTGAATATGCTGTTGCTTTCTTTTTCTTTTGTAAATGTGGTTGCTTCCATAATGGTTTTCTTTAGTTTAACTTTTCTAATTTTCTTCAACACCAAACAATCCTTACTTCTCAATAAAATTAATAATATTGTGTTTCCAGTTTTACCATGATTAGAAGAGGGATAAGTAACAAATATTGGTTTAATGAATTTGATATTAGAAATTTTATATATTAGATATTTATTAGTCATTAGGTGATACATTATAACAATAGACTTTGTCAGGCTTAATTTCTAAAAGTAATTTATGTAGAACTATGTACAACTTATACATTTACATAAAAGGATAACATCATGGTTCTACAGGTAGTTTTATACTAAAAAGCCTTAAAATTACCAGACACCAGAATCTGTATGACAGAGAAACACTAGAATCTTATATTACAGGATTCAAGTTCTAAGAACTCTTTCACATCAAAGAAAAAGCCAATGTTTAGGACTAATTTAAATTTGTTAATGGAAACTTCTTTGGCTGAAATAGGCAACTTGTTAAATTTAAACTGCTTATATAAATGACTTTCTGTACATTTAATTGGAATGAAGGTAGATCTAATTCACAATGGATTCTGGTTCTGTGATCACCTACATCTGACCGTTGTGCATATTGCACTAAGTTTTCTTTTACTTCTAATAAGTTAGTATAAGTATGAAGACCTAGTACAGTCATAAGTCATAAATTTCAAAACAGTTCCTTGCTACTATCTCTTTATTTTGTCCCTGCTAAAATTCTTATGATTTTCTTTTGAAACAGTAACACCTTTATTGCACTTGAACTAATTCCCTATAGCCTGATACCACATTAGATATGCAGATGAAAAAAATGAAAAGTAAATTTTGATCAATTGATTTTAAATTTGATCAAAGTAGTACATAAGTCTTGAAAAGTATGGAGCTTAAGAATAAATATTGTGACAAAAATAAGATAAGACAAAGTTTACCTTAAACTGCTTTATCACCAAAATCGTTAGCCCAGTGCTGAACTACAATCATCTTTTTTTGCACGAATATATAGCTTAAACACATCTTTTCAGTGTTCCTAATATTTTTGTTGTATGCACCAACTTGTGCTGCTAGTAATCTGATGTACTCAAAGGTTTACCTCTTGCATTGCCTGTTTTCAACTCTTGCTACAAATGTTAAACTGCTTCACTGCACAGTTTGCACTGTGTGCCAACTCCTCACTATGGAGCTATACTTGTCAAACTACACTCACTAACTCCATTGTTAGGCTTTGCATTGACTTTATATACTCTGCTGGCTGCAGAAAAAGCTTCTGGTAGTCGAACCGTCTCAAATTACATTATTATAATGGTTTTAAAAAGTTTGCGCATGTAATAATTTAACTCGCTCTTCTGGTTTAGTGGCATCTAGTGGCTGTCCTAGAAAGTTGTGTTAATTCTTGCTGATGTGACAATATTCACAAATAAAAATTATGATGACAAGAAAAATGGTAGAAAGGAACAGGAAATTGAAGTGGTTAATAAATTTTGAAGCAAAAATGATACATGGGGAAGTATGAGGAGGAGGAATCAGAAATCTGAGTATGATTCATAGAAACTTTTGTAAACAAATAATCAAACTAGCTAAGAATTTGCACAGGCTGAACTAGGAAGAAAAGAAAAATAGTGGTAAGAAATTTAAAATAATGGTTTGCTACAGAATATGGAAGAACAATGATTCTGAAACAGTATTAAGTCACAGGTGAACATCACCTAATATAGTTATTTGGATCACTAGAATTAAAGGGCTCCTGGAGGAAAGTGGATGGAGGGTACACACACACAGAGAGAGAGAGAGAGAGAGAGAGAGAGCTAAAATAAAGAGATATTTGAAGTTAAATGAAAATAAGAGTTGGATAATATCAGAATTCAGACTTTTTTTTACCTTGAATGCAAAAAGTCATTTAAGGGAGTTAAACCTACAATGGGAAAAGAAGATGCACAATGAAAAAGAAGATAAAGCAACTAGGAAAGAAATTGCATGGACTAGAACCAGTAGTAAAATTTAAAGGGTTAGAAGGAAGAAGGGACTCTGACAAATGTCCAGTGTGTGAAATGAACCACACAATTTTGGAATGTGAATAAACTAGAGAACTGAGAGCTAAACATTGAAAACTGGACTAATTTACCAATACATAATAGGGAAAACATTTCTTAAATTGAAGTCAGATAAGGTTTTTAAGGAAATTGGTAGCCATATATAAGGTGCATTCAAAAAGAAATGTACCAGAGACATAATTACAGAAACCAGTACCTGTATGTTAGAAATATTGGCCCAGTCTTTTGGGATACTTGTCCCACTGTGACACAAGGCTGTGAATGGCTGTCTCAGAAAAGTCCTGGGGCTGCGATGTGAGCCAGTTCTGCATGTACATCCGGACATTGTCATCCAAGGTGAATCGTTTGTTCCTCAGAGCCTTTTTAAGGGGACCAAAAATGGCATAATCACAGGGAGAGAGGTCTGGACTATGTGGAGGGTGACCAAGAACCTCCCATTTGAATTTCTGCAGGATTGCCACCATGTGTTGGCCATATGAGGCTTTGCATTATCACGGAGCAGAATGACTCCATGGATGAGATTGCATAGTCATTTTGATTTGATCGCTTTGTGAAGGTTGGTCAAGGATTGTGAATAACGCTGGGCATTCACTGTTGTCCCATGCTGCAGAAAGTGTATCAGAAAGGGGCCATCTTGGTCAAAGAAAAATGTCAGCATAACCTTTCCGCACTTGTGTGGATGGCCTTGGCTTTTTTTGGTGGTGGTGACTCCATGACTCATTTCCAGCCACCACTCGTGTCAGGAATTCATTCCCTTCCCTAGCATAGCGCAGCAGATGACCAAGATGGTGGGCCATTCGAAATTTTTGCCTGGTGTGGTTGAAGATGTAAGAAACCCATTGGGCACACACTTTGTGCAAGAGCAAGACCCTCTCTTGCCTTTATTAGCATATCAGCAGACGCAGCTTCCCGTTTCAGAAGAGATGGACATTATTAATAACTGCATATTTGCTTGTGAAGTGATTTTCACCAAGTTTGCTTTGAATTGGAGGCATTTTAGTCTAAATAAGAAAATACACATGCGTGCGAATGCGCACAGAGAGAGAGAGAACGCTAATCATCAGTGCAATTAATAATCACAATTTCTAAAACTTTAAAATATTAACGTGCCGGTACCGAAGCATTAGAAGATGGATATTAGCCAGTTAAACCTCTCCATGATACTGACTATTTTAAGTGTACTGCACATGACCGAGCGTGTAGGCTCGGCAGCTGGATTCTAAATGACTGCACACATGGTCTTCACTGGCACAGAACCATTGTCCCTACTGTATAAGTAAGCATTTGCTCCAGTGTCAGGGATTGTATATGGGTGGTTCCACTGAAACATGAAACATCAAATTCTAAATTAAATTTAAAGGGAGTCAATTAATGACACTAAACAACACTTTTAAATTTCCTGGAACAGGTTTCAGAGGCTATTTTCCTCCATTGTAGGTGGGTACCCCCACCACTTTGTCCGTTTTGAGGGGACAGTTTGTCGGTCCGTCATGTGCTGTTGGAGTATGCTTCCTTAGGACACCTTCGTGCCACCCTAAACCTGCCGGGCTATCTTGCAGCAGTACTGGCTGATGACTCCCAAGCTGTGCAAAAGGTTTTTAAGTTTGTATCATAGGTACCCTTTGCACTGCAGGTTTAGATTTTATATATTGGGTGAGGTAATACTGGCACTACACACACGCCATTCTCCTTTATCTGCCACGCTTCCGTGGTGCTCCATGAGTTGTGCACTTGTTGCTGTTCGACCTTTTACCCGGATTCTAACTTTTTAGCTCGCTGTTTACCCCTGACTTTGCCAATCGGTTTTATTGGTTGATTCCCCTGCCTTTTGCCTCATCATTCCTGTTGGAGCGCTAATAACCTTGCAGTTGAGTGCCCTCAACAGAACTCAACTCAACTTCCTTCATTATCAACTGGACATCGATTGGTTCTCAGTGCTGTACCTGGTGGTATTTTGTCATAGGTCTTCTTTGGTGGCGGTTTGAGGAATTTGCTGAACAAATCTTTCTGGGGGATGTCGAAATTGGGTATTTTGTTTCTCTTTTTTTTTAAATGATGATTTGTTCCCATGTGGACAGTTCTTGTTTTCCTCTTGTGTGTTTAAGTAGGTGACTTCAATCATGTCCTGAACTAATACACAATTCTGTTTACTATTTGAAAGAATACACTGTCAGCTCTGGGAAAGAAACAACTAATATGCAAGGTAAATCGCATTCGCATTCTGATTTATTTTCAGAAACCCCATAAAACTGAATTTCTTCCTCAGAAATATGGAAACAGGTAATAGTGAGCATTCCTATATGTGAACTTTGATTTCCTGATATATTTTCTTTTTGGGAAGCAACAGTGATCTCACTCTATGAATTTGCAGTCAGTCAAATATACTCATGAAAGTGCCTGCATAATTCTTGTGAATAGTTCAGTTGGTAACATAGTTGGCTGTAGTGCCGATTCAATTTCCTCTGCAAAATAAATTTAATTTTAATTTTTGTGATTACAAATGAGAGGTATGTGCATGTGCAAATAGCAGTGGTAATTTGAATTTCTCAATAATACAGAAGAAAATATATTTAGTTTTACTACAGCAATATCCTTTCTACACCCAGTTTTATCACGAAATGTTTATACCTACAGCTCAGAAATTCTATCACTATTTTGTTCGCACAGTGTGGTTGCATTGTGTATAGGTCTGAACGACACTGTAACAATGTTCAGTGCTATTTAGTTAAATGAAGAAATTAATGATAGAAAAGTTGTACAGAAGAGTTGTCAGTAAATGTTACATGGATACTAGAAATAGTCAGGGAATATATAGTGCATATGTTTTAAACAATGCAGCAGCTATAACATGGTGATCTAATACAGGTGTGGTATAAATTCACAAAAAAAGGTCGAATATAGCTTTTAAATTAAAAATAGGCCAGAAGAAGCAAACAAAGATATTTTGTTAGTCATAACTTAAATGTAAGTAGATAACAGCAGTCATAGAAAGAATGAGTATTAATGGTTAAATGTGAATGTCATTTATTATGTAGTGTTACATATGCCATTAATAGAGGATGAAAGTTTTCCTTAATCAGGATCTTTCTTTATCCCCCTCAGAATCCGGAAATTGAATGTTAGAGCATTTAAGAGTAAAACATAAGAAAATCTAATGTTAAGAAACGTAACAGTTCGGAAGCAGAAAACCAACATTGTTTCTGAAGTTCTATATGCCCATATAAGTTAATTGGGCCTTACAAATGAAACAAAAAGTATTCTGTAAAAATTTTGAACATATTCTTCTTGTAAGGGTGTGTCATGTCACTGAATATTATGTATGCCCATTTGTTTGTATTGCAGGTAAAGTGACGGCAAGTGGAGCAACAGTAACTGCTATTTTCAGTAGTACATTATCTGCTCGCTATGATGCACATGCAACAGATCGCACATGGATTTGTGTGTTCTGCAAACGTGGCCCACACTCTTCTGTAGGTGGTGGCACCAGTGGAGATCTGTTTGGACCTTATTTGTTATCTACACCTGACAAATTAGAAATGAATGGTGTTGGGTCTGCAGATGAAAGGGACATCACAGAAGAACAAAAACGCAGTGGTGGGAGAAATAAACGTAGCTTACGGGGAGCACACATGGTGGAACAATTTCGTCAGAAAATGTCTAGAAAGGTAATTCACTGAGCCTTAAACAATACGCTATGTATAGAAAATGCATAATCATGATAGCATCAAAGTAGTTTTATAACTTCAAGTGAACATAGGACATAATTTATTTGCTATGCAAATTCCAGCATTTTGAGTGCATAATTGTACTAGGATGCATGATGAAATAAATTAATGTACCATAAATATGGTACAGTACAGTGATCTAATCCTTAGCATAATGTTAAGTACGAGGGCCGTTTTTTTTTCAACCTCCGATAGGCTATAAATAAAACACAAGTTCATATAAAACAATCATTTTATTACCAAAAGAATAGTACACTTATGGTTACTTTTTGACATAATCACCGAAGAGGTTGAGACATTTGTCATATCTGTAGACAAGCTTTTCAATTCCCTCTTCAAAGAAAGTTTCCGCCAGTGAATTCAAGTAGTCCTTGATGTTCGTTTGAAGGTCCTCATTGGTTTGAAATCGCTTCCCACCAAGCCACGTCTTCAGTTGAGGACAAAGGTGAAAGTCACTGGGTGCCAAGTCAGGACTGTATGGCAGATGATTTGCGTCCTTGACCCCCTTCATCATGCACATAATTACGACCATCCTTAAACTTTTGACACCATTCACGAACAACACCATTACTCATGAAGTTTTCGCCATACACAAGACTCATCCTCCGATGGATTTCTGCAGCACCATGGCCTTCAGCCTGTAGAAAACGAATTACACTTCGCAATTCGCACTTGGCGGGAGCATCAATAATGGCGGCCATGTTTACGTGGCTGTAGCACAACGCCGACTGACGACTGAATGTCAAAAATGGCGGAGTGTGTAGTGCGAGGACTGCGCAGTCACCGACAGCGCATACCCGCTTTCTGCTGCCCGCGTAGCGTCGGCATGGAGCGATCGGAGGTTGAAAGAAAAACAGCCCTCATATGTATTTTTTTTTAATAAGTGACAAATACTTGTAAAATGGAAGAACAGAGATTTCAGGAGCAGGATTTGCGTAATATTGAGTCAGATGAATTTTTGGGAAAAAAGAGGTTTTTGACTTTTTCTATACTTGACGATATGCATTTGACAAAAATTATAATTCCCCTAATGTATACAGTACTGCAATGAGTTCTGTCAGTACTTTCAATACATATAACTAACTAAAACAATGCATACTCATTGATATACATATAATCTGAAATACTACAGAAAATGCTACAAATTGATTCAGCTCTTATTCAAAATGATCACCACGTATAGCAACACAGTAACAAAGACATTCAGGCCACTCACCAATAGCTGCACGAATCGTGTCCAGTGGAATTTTTTTCACCGTCCACCTGACTGATTTTTTTCAAAATCTCATTGCAGTGCCGTTTTCACCTTAAGCTTCTGCCATAGAGAATAATCCAATGGATTGAGAATGCACCTCTGAAGCTCCTGGCCAGGAAACCACCCCCTATACCATGACAGAAGCGGAGCAATATCCTCGCTGCAATATGGAACTTTGTCTCATGCTTTTTTGGAGGACCATGCATACACTTAATCGTTTTGCTTGTTAAACGACTCTTCCATGGTAAACATTGTTTCATCTGTGAAAAGGATGTCATGGAACTGACTCTCCCCCTACGTCGTCAACAAGGCTAGGGGTCGAACCCGACGTATCTCCTTTAATTTTTCGGTTAGTAAGTGCTGTGTGTATCTTCTATATGCACAAATATGTAGATTATCCTTCAAAGTGCATGACATAGTTCATATAAAAATATTCATATCACGAGACAAAATTGTTTGTTTATGTAAAGGCTTGTGTCGAATCCTTGCATGATCAGTATCCACAGCTTCTTTGGTCTGTACACTCTTAGGACGGCTCAGTCTGAAACGATCAACGGTTTGAGCCATTTGTTTATACCATGCTATTGCCCAAAACAAAAATCGCTTGTTGATACCAAGCGGTTTCAGCTTCAAAAAAAAATTGTTAGCTCGCTTTCCACAAAGAAATAATGCCAGTACAGCGATACAGTTCTCGTACACTTCCCAGTTCATCTTTCTCTTGTGCCTCCTTCTGACACACTGCCAGCTGGTTACTCACGCTGTAGTGAATTCACATTATAGTCAATGACATATAGTGTTGCCACGCTTCTTCACTTGCAGTTGTGTTCCTAGAGCGAGTCTGGATTTTACTGACAGAACTTTTGGCAGTACTGTGTATAAAAATCCATTTAAAGTTATATAAAGCATAATTATATACTTTTTTAAAATTTAGGATGCTCTTTAACTGCTGTAATACCTGGCATTCTACTCTATACAAGGGGCACTATTTATATTTTGAGCCTAATAATTGAAATAAAGTAATTTCTGATTGAAAACTGCTTTATTGTTTTTCAAAATATTTTCCTTTATGAACAATATACTTTTGCATTCGTTAGAAACATTTTTCAAAGCATTTATTCGAGTCTTCTTGAAACACCTCCAAAACAGAGTTTTTGAAGGCATCATTGGCTGCTTCTGCTTACGAAAACATTGTCCAGTTAATTTATTCTTGATGTTCTGGAACAAAAAGAAGTCATTGGGTGACAAATCAGGAGTCTATAGTGGATGACCCATCAATTCAATTTTTTGAACTTTCAAATACTCTGTTGTTAGACGATATGTGTGTGTGCTGGCATTGTCTTGATGAGAAACGATCACAGTTTCTTATTGGTTTTTCTTACTTCAATGAAGGCTTCCTGCAAACAAATGGTTGTGTACCATTTGGCATTGACCATTTTACGTTCCTCTACAGGTACTGTTGCCATATGGCCAGTTTTGCTGAAAAAGCAGATGACCATTTGCTTCAAGTGCAAGCAACTTTTTTTGGATTTGCTGCATCTTGAAACACCCATACAGTCGACTGCTGTTTAGGTTCCGGCTCATACATACAGATCGATGATATCTTAAATATGTCTTTTGAGACACCGCCATTGTATTTCTTGAGCATTTTTGTACACCAACCATCACGAACATCTTTTTGAGAATGCGTCAAATTATGTGGGATACGAGAGCAAAGCTCTTTCATGGCTAAGTAATAATACAATACTTTACATGAGCATCTTTTTGAGATTGTGTCAAATTATGTGGGATCCAATGAGGGCAAACCGTTTTCATGGTTAAATAATCATGTAATATTTTACACGAGTATCTTTTTGAGATTATGTCAAATTATGTGGGATTTAACGAGAACAAACCTTTTTCACAGCTAAATAATAATGCAATATTTTATATATGCTGGTGGAACTAATGCCTAGGGCTGCCTCAATCTCACAATATGTTGCATGATGATCTTGCATTATTAGTATTTTCACAGCATCAGTGTTTTCTGGCACAATAACTGATCTTGGACGACATTCACAAACTTCATCATTGAGTGAACGGTGACCATGATTAAATATGTTATACCATCATTTCACAGTGGCAAAGGAGGGAGCTTCATCGTCAAATGTAGTTAGTTTATCAATGCACTCTTGTCTTGGTAATCCATATCGGAAGTTGTAAGAAGTAATTGCATGAACATTTTCATGAGTTACTTCCATATTTTTGGTGAGACAGAATTTTCAAATTAATGTAAACAAACCAAATGATGCTCTATTGATAAAATGTCTGAAATAGATTACGATCAACAATGTCAAACTTCCATTGGAAGTGTCAAATGGCACCAGCAATATTCAGGGCTGCCAAATCTCAAAATATAAATTGTACCCCTCGTATTGGATGCGAAAGACTGCTTAATTTTGCTCAGAAGGCTCTATCAGCTTTGAGGTTATTTTACTCACAGTAAATCTGCAACACAAGATCACCAGCTTTACTTCTCTTCCAAAGGAAGCCATGTTAAAGAATTTGAAACCCAGAGGGGAAAAAAATTCCATCATCTTCCATCGAGTTTCAATCTTAAGTCCCAGGAAGTAGAGGCTAGCATGTTATCCATAGAGGATGACTAAGAATAGGGTGATTAAAAACTTCTTTTAAACACTGCTAGTGGTTGTAATGTTCATGTTATAAGAACCTATGTCTGCAAATGTTTGGAAATCACTCATGTGAGAAATTTCAGCACAAAGTCCTGGGCAGTATGAGTAAAATATAGCAGCTGAGGAAATGACTTATTGTGTGTGTTTTTATTTATTATAATGTTTGAAATTTTAAGTTCTAAAAAAACAAACCATCCAATTTAAATGAAACAAAAATTCATTACGTCATAAATGTAGCAGACTTTTACATGTTTTGGACCCTTTTCATAATTCTACTAAAAACATACCATTTTTTTTTTTGCAAAAAATAGCCAATTAAACAACTTAATAATAGTAATAAATGAGGTGTTCTTTAATTATGGCTATACTGACTTCTTGAGGCTTAAAGAATGTTTCCAGTTCTTTTATCATGTGGTACTCGAGCACTGCCAAAATATATTAGATTTAATAATATTAATATATTATATTTATTATTAATAATATTATATAAAATATATATTTAATAATATGAAATGAATTAATAGCAGATCATATGTGAAGGAGGTTTCTTAAAACATGTTTTTGTTAAAGAATTTGAGAAACAATTAGGGAAGCTTTTATAATGATAATTTGGATATCAATATAATTCAGAAATATTGTTTTAGGTAGGAAGGTCACATTCTCAGGACAATGCCCCTGTTTTGGGAATGGTTCAAGTGGCATCCACAGGCACCACTGAAAAAGATGGTTGTTATGAGGTGTGGGTGCATGAAGACTGTGCTGTATGGGCAGCTGGAGTACATGTAGCTGGCTCACGCATTGTTGGATTACAAGAGGCTGTATGGAGTGCAGTCCGTACGGTATGGCACTTTTACATATGTGCTTGTTTCAGTTATGGTACTTCAAAATCAGCTACTTGAATATGATCCCAAAATAAATTAAAAAGTACCTTTCTTGTAAAGTAGAACCTGGCATTGTCTTTTAATAGAAGCAAGTTAAACAAAAAGTGAAGTCAGGATGTCATTGAATGCAGAAGTTCATCATGACTTTGAATGGGGTTGTGTATTTCATATGTATTATTTACAGACAGTTATACGCTGTACATTTAAAAGTCTAGCACACAAAAAGTCAGCTCTCCCAAATCTTAACCATTGGTTGTATGTATTGTAACTTTGTGGGTTTGCAGAATTAAAAGGCCAAGTTGCAGAAATTAAAAATCTCCTTTATTTCCGTAGCAATACACTGTCCAATTCTCAGGTAAGAACATTACATCAATCTTCCAAGGTCGAGGACAGTAACAAACACTTGCAGCTAATTACATTAGCTCTCGTTACAACACTGACTGTTACACAACTACTGATACTCACCCTTGTTTACAACAACTGTTTCACAGCCACAATTGTCCTGCTAGTGTCTCACAGTCCCTTTTATATCTCCATTCATGATTACCAGACTGTTCTGTTAATCACTAGAGGTTTCTGGGAAACAAGGCATCTAGTTACATAATTCGAACATTCTATCACCTTCGAGAAACGTAACTTCAGGCGAGGCCTTTGCCTCAGTTATCTTTTTGCTGGCACTACCTGTTTATAGAAGTTCGTTATCTACGTGAAACCCATCCGTTCCTTTGTGTGCCAAGCCGCCTTATCGCGATCGGGTTCGCAACACTATGGACTACAGTAATTAAAATGAATCCTCACATTCTGAACTGTATCCTGGCTTGCTCATTTCTTGACATCCTTTTACACTTGGACGGTATTCTTAACACTCTAATTTTCTCTTCCATTGAATCTATTAGCATCTAATTGTTAATCGTCTTGTAGATTTTCAGAGTTTTCATACCATATACATTCATCTATCATTAAACATTTCATATTAAGTGGACAAATGAATGTGCTTCCAGTTTATCATACCTTGAACTTTTTTGAGTCATTTCTTCTCCATTAAGAAAGGGAAAAACAAAAAATGTCCTCTGTACAATCTATCTTTCTAAACTGATTACAGTGCACAACTTAACACAATGAGTGCGCTATACTAGAGAGAGAGAGAGAGAGAGAGAGAGAGAGAGAGAGAGAGAGAGAGAGAGAGTGTGTGTGTTCACTGACCTGTGTTCACAGTTCATAATATAAAATTACCGTAAATTCATTCCAAAGCTTTGCGATAAATGGAAGCTGGCTTTTAATTTGACTGTATGTGAGGTAGTCAAGAAGAGACATAATTAGAATCCTTAATGTATATATGCATTTTTGTAATGTATGGTAATGCTGTATATTTTCAATGCATAAGATACATTCGTGCATAAAACTGCTTTTTGCAAAGGCAAGATATCATTACATTAATTGTTCTCCTTGCTCGCCAGATTTGAATTCTGTTGAAATGTATGGGTAGCGCTGAAGATAATATTCGTTAAATTGGTCTACAAGGCAATGTAAGACAAAAGAGGTTTTCATGGAATCAATTTAGGATGCTTGGGAGGAAGTATCTCGTAAAATTTGACTGGGCATTTTATATGATCATGTGTCTTAAAATAAGGACAGTAATAGAAGCGGAGTGTTTGCACACCTGATATTAAACTAATCATTTTATGTGCCTTTTATCTAGGAATATATTTACTTTTCATTTACATTTCATATTTATGATAAAGAGTGTTTTAATTTTTAAGCATGAGCATAAATGCCTTAATATCAAATAAGCCTTAGTAACTGGAATTATATAATATGCATAGTAAACATTGCAGTTTTTGACCCAAAAGATTATGTTTAGGAAACCTTGATTGTCATTGTTACATACTTTTAAAACCACTTGGCTGTCAGTGCACATTTAATAGCTGTGAAGCTGTGACTCAATATGAAAGGCAGCAATAGACCAAAGTTACAAACATGCATCCCAAAACCAAAAATTTCCATTGTAAATCAGCCACAGATACAATTTACCTAATTTTTTAATGTTTAGAGCACTTCATGAGGCAATTCCTACTAATTTTTGGTTGAGAAAAACAAATATGATAGTGAAAAAGTTTTATTAGCTCTAGTTACTATGATATACACAAGGTGGAAGTATTACAAATTAACGGATGGAGAGAAAAGGATACATTTTAATTACATGCTAATAACAATGAAAGTGCATTTGATTTTTTTAACTAGTAATTACATGCTAAGAGTTCTAAATTGCTGGAAAAATACTTTGCAGATAGTCGTGTCTGAAGAGAATCACGTCTATTGACTTCATCTTTTAGCTTGCCTTTTGTGATGGAGTTGCGCAGAATCCCTATACAAAGAACAGCAGTAATCTGCAAGCATTACTTCATTCCAACGGCCCTGATATCTTTGTTCCATAACAGAAATGTCCTGATGGAAGCTCTCCCCATGTTCATCACTATCTGCTCCATAGCTAGGAGGGAAAAGGTCTAGGTGGGAGTGGAGAAAATGGATCTTAAGGGACATGTTGCATCCAAGGTTACAGTAGTTTTGTAGGAGCACTGTCACCAAATGCTTGTAGTTGTCATCTCTTTTGTTGCCGTGTCTGAAGAGAATCATGTGGTGGCCTATTGACTTCGTCTTTTAGCTTGCCTTTTGTGATGGAGTTGCGCAGAATCCCTATACAAAGAACAACAGTAATCTGCAACCATTACTTCATTCCAATGGCCCTGATATCTTTGTTCCATAACAGAAATGTCCTGATGGAGTCTCTCCCCATGTTCATCACTATCTGCTCCATAACTAGGAGGGAAAAGGTCTAGGTGGGAGTGGAGAAAATGGATCTTAAGGGACATGTTGCATCCAAGGTTACAGTAGTTTTGTAGGAGCACTGTCACCAAATGCTTGTAGTTGTCATCTCTTTTGTTGCCTAAAAATCCATGAACAAACACCCTTGAAGGCTTCCCTTTTCTTTCCCCTCTAAAATTTGGTCAAATGCAGGATACTTTACAAGTTCTCTTATTTGTGGTCCGACAAAAATGCCTTCCTTAACTTTTGCATCACTTAATTTCCACAATTTCTCTCTGGTTGTGTTTTGTTATTGTTATTTGACAGGTGTGCCAACTCCCAAAAACAATTCCCCCAAATTTAAAATCTTCACTCTAGAATATGAAATATCGTCTTCAAAACAAGAGCTAATCTATCATTTGTATGGTGATTTTTGAATTCAGCAGATGGAAATACACGTAAATTCTCTATTTTTAAGCCCGAAACATTTTCATTTTTGCCCAGTGTTATTGCTTTTCCAGCAAATTTGACACCTTCCCAAACCAAATCTCACTTTATATTTCATCTCTTTTTAGGTTTCTGTTACATTACTGTAAAGCAGTTTTAAACATCTGTACTACTTTTTTTATTTGGTTATGTAGTGATAAGCTATTACTTGATGACTTCAAATTGGCTCTGGCCACTTATTCAATAATGTCCAATGCTATACACACTTTACATAAAGTTCTTTCCCTAAACATTCTATAACCTATTATTTACGCTAATAAACTATCATTCTTAGCTGTTATCAATTCACCATTTCTATTTAGATCTAACATCCCATATAAATTCCCCTAATCATTTCACTTGACACGGATCTTTGAACGTTTTGTTTAGTAACATTTCTTTTGCTTCTCATCCATTTTTCTCTTAGCAGTTTTTTTATGCATTCTTCTGTTTCTCTATATAACCACAAAATATGCTCTCCATCTTTATTATTCCCACAAATTGGGCAGGTGCCTTTCATTACATTATCCCTAAAAGCTCTGTTTCCACACTCCTAAACTGTACCATGCCATAGCGCTCCTCTCCTCTCTGTTATATATTACCTGTTTATACACTTGCTTCTATTTTAATAAATTTATAGAAGACTTGACCTTATTCCCTTAATCTCATTCCCCTTTGTTGGCCCACAACTAGAGCAAACATTCTTCGTTTTTCCCTGTACCATGCTATTTCTTTATACCCATACATCACTAACCTGCGTTCTCTAACTGGTCCTTTGTTCGGCTCAACCAGGTGTCATAGTTGGGATGATTTTCTTGCTAATATAAGACAACACTTATAACACGTTTACCTCTGGTGACTGCATTACCCGGTGCCAGTTCTTCACTACTCTTTTCTTTTGCCACTGCTTTCCTTTCACACTCTTCTCTGCATTTCTAAAAGTGATCCTATATTTGCTGTGCTCTGAGACACTCCCAAATAAGTTTACAGAATGCTCTTAATAAAAAATGTGTTTTCCCTCATCTGTTTTATATACCTCATATTCTAATTCCGCACCCTTCTCTTAACCCTAGCTGTTTACCGCCTTTCAAATCATGTCACCTTCCTATTGGCACATGTATAAGCCTTTCTCAATAGTCCCATTGCTGATCTCACCTTAGCAGGTGCCCATGGTTTCTGCTTGTTGTAGACTCCATACCTGCTTGTTTTGTGGACCTCTTTTTTGACTCACTACCACCTCCATAACACCCTCCTCAAATCTGAAAATTCACCATTATCCAAATTGCTATCAAGCTGTAACAAGTCCTCCACAGCTTCTGAAATAATCACATGATCTTCCCTTGAATTAAATGATCTTCCCTTGCATTTAAGACATGCAAACACAGTATTATTCGCAGATGACATCAATATGGTAATTGGTAATAAAAGTTCTGTTGATCTGCAAGCAATGGTAAACGAGACAATGATAGAAATTCAACAGTGGCTTATAAATAATAAATTAGTAGCAAATACAGATAAAACTGTCTCCATTAACTTTAGTCAAAAAACTCGGTATGACCCCATCCAGTTTCCCATAAACAGCTCCTTTGTAACAGAAACTCAGATTACAAAATTTTTAGGAATATTGGTTGATTCCAGTCTAAATTGGGTGCATCATATAAAGCAATTAGGTGAAAAGCTAAGTCGACTGTGCTACGCGTTCCGAATTCTAACAAAGGTACTAAACATTGAGGTATTAAAAACAATATATTTTGGATATATACAACCTATAATTACATATGGAATTATTCTGTGGGGGTCCACATCCAAGTCCTCGTGTATATATAAGATGCAAAAAAGAATATTAAAAATAATTAAAAAGGTTCCCTTAAGAACAGAAAGCAAGCCAATATTTCAAGAATTTAACATCTTACCTGTTCAATGTATTTATATTTATGAAGTAGTTTATTTTATACACAGGAATAGATCACTATTTACAAGTAATTCAGATTGTCACACATACAATACAAGGAACAGTAAAAATATATATCTAAATCATCATCGTCTCAGTCTGAGTCTAGATTTCATCTCTCACAAAGGAATCATTCTATATAATAAACTTCCAGCTAAGATAAAAAATCTAAATAATAAAAATTTCAGAAAAGCTGTAAAAAATATCCTAATAAAAATAATGCCACAGACAATAGATGAGTTTTTGAGAAGTAGAATTGAATAATAAAGTAAATATTGATTTTTTTGGTAAAAGTTATGTCTATGACAGTCTAGTTTTTGGAAGTGTAATACATTAAAAATTGTGTGACCTAAGTTGCATTATTCTTAATTACTATTGTATTATTATTCTGTCAATTACTATTGTATTATTTAACTACTATTGTATTGTTTAATTACTAGTGCATTATTAATTACTATTGTATTCATAATGTTATTGCTCAAAAAAATTGTATTATTCTTACGGGTACAAGTTTGACGAAGCCATGAATATTGTATGTTCTTACGGTGAATAAAACTTACTTACTTACTTACAGAAGCCACACTCTAGTAATGCTCTAATTTATTTGCTATATTACAGTTGAAGTCATGATTAACACTGAGGTTTAACAATTTAAAATGTGCTTTAGGTAAAAGAAATCACTATGAACCCTGATACAGTCATAATGACTATATGACTGAATGAAAACAACAGCTGCAAGTCTACCATAAACATAAGTTGTGAAACATTATGTGCATTAGCTAAAATAAATCGCTCTAAACTCTCACCTAGTCAAAATTACTATATGACTGAATGAAAACAGCTGCAAGTCTACCATAAACTTGGATTGCGAAACAATCTAAGACATACATAAAGATGCTGACAAAGAGTTTTGCTTTCTTTGCACACTGTGTATTATTCACTGTATATAGTAAGTCAATTCTTCCCTTTCAGTACACTGTTTTGACTGTGTAAACAGGTGGACCCATTTGAAAGTAATGAGTCGGTAATTCAAAGACCAACTTCACTTAAATTATCCTTACTTGGACATGTTTCGGAGAACGGTTTGTCCCCATCGTGAGCAGTTATCCAACTGGTTGGGTCCATGGTTTACTGAAGTGAGCATCTCTGGCTGCACCTGTTGTCTGTAATATGAACATCCAAAGAGAGTTTTCAGGCGCCAATTCAAAATTTAAAGTATACTGTTCGTTTTTTAAAATTAGCAACTTTTCCCAAACATCGAGATCAGCTGCATTACTGGCTGGCTGGCTTTAAACATGGTGGACCAATATTTCATTCCCTGTAGTTTTAGAGGTAAAACATTGCCAAACACTTGACTGAAACATCCTCACCACACTGTTTTTGTTGCTTTGTGAGTAAACACAGCATCCATCATGCACACAGCTTTCTTGTGTCCAAATCACAATATGTGAAGTACAGCAGTTCTTGAAATGTCTATAATGTATGCTAGCTTGCACACTTTCAGGCAGTGGTCATTTAATGTAATTTTGTAAATATGTTCAATATGTTTGATATGATCAACTCACTGTGTTGTTTATCTTGGCAGTTCGTACAGTCTCGCATAATGTCTGTGCAATCCAATATTTTACTGTTGGAATAGAATGTAGTTCAGCTTTAATATTAGTTGGACTAAGACCTTTCAAATTAAATTATTGAAAAAGAAGCATTCCTTAATTGTTACAAATGTTTTGCAAAATAAAATAGAATTTAAACTAATTAAGTAAACAATTTTAAACCAGCTTAAAACATTGATACATAACGTGTTATTTAAAATATACAATAATGTAACTGATATTGGTTTTGTAACATTTATGTATAAATAAAATACTTGCAGATATGCAGCAAATGTGGTGAAGGAGGAGCAAATGTGGGTTGTGTTCATCGAGGCTGTGAGTTGCGCCTCCATTATGGCTGTGCAAGAGAACAAGGTTGGGAACTAGATGAAGAATCGTATGTTGCTTGCTGTACACAACACAAGGTAAGAAAGTGTTAATGGCAGCAGTATGATAAATTTTATTCAAGTTGCCGCGATAGTCAATTATCAGAATAGCTTTCACATAGAGCTTTAATTAGAAAAACTGTTTTTATGTATCATAAAGATAGGCATAATCCTTTGAGTTTCTAGATCTTTTAGTATTCAAAGAGTTAAAAACATCGTTTCATAAACTTATATGGCATATAGATATGTATTTATATTGAATAACATATATTTTGGCACAAAAGTGAATCGAGAAGATATTGACACATTGCTTCACCCACACTGTTTATTCACAGGACATGTTCAAGAGCTCTTGCTCCTATCATCACCTGGTACTCGATTCGTGCAAGTTGTAGTGGTTTCCTTTTTCTCCATGTTGTCAATAGATGGCGTGATGTACTTGTCAAAGATGTCCGGTAGTGGAGAAGATTTATTTTATTAGAGTATATCAACTTGGAAACATCTATAATAAAACATGTTAATCACCCCATAAACCTTTCCGTATGGGAAAAAATCTTCATTAACAAAAATCGTCATAGAGTCATGAATTTTGTAATTCCATGATATGTTACTAATCAATTTTGTATTTCATTATTAAGATATTCCCTCATGTTATAAGTGTGTTATGGATTATTATGCCTTAATTTTGGAGTAGGTCAAAGTTATGGTATTTGTTCCAAAAGTGAAATGTTGCTGATAGGTCCTGCTGTTTCAGTTAGACATCTTTAAAAATGTTCTTGGCTCTGGTTTGTAGGTTAAAACTTTTCACAATTTTTACAGTTCATAATCCTTACAGTTTATTTGGTATATTACAAGTCTATGGGATTTGATCTTTTATTTGAATTTTAGACCATGTTTTGGCTAAGTGCCACTGAAGACTGCTTATCTCATCAAGCTGGCCCAACTTCAATCCAGACAATCGCATGTGGAATTGCGGTGGATTACATGGCATGGGGACAGGTTTTCTTTCGATTTCTGTGGTTTCCTCTGCCATCATTCTACCAATTGCTCTGTTATTACTAGACATTGGACTTATATGCACTAAAAACGTCTGAAATATGCATGCATTTATGCTGTAAAAATCTTTAAAATGTGCTTTAAAATATGCTCTAAATTATGATAATATGCATTAAAATATGCTTATATGCACTACATATATACAGGAAAATAATTTGATAATCAACTCACTTGAATCTTCTTCCTTATATTACGTCATCCTGGAGGCTATAATATGATTTGCAGTACATGTTCTTTTTTTTTTTTAATGCTCAGGAGCAAATGTATGATGTTTATTAAAGGAGTTTATCTGCAGAGAAGGAACTTTCAATATCCACAGATGTGATTGGACGATATTTATAAGCACTAACAAGCTCTGGAGGAATTTCTCGTGGAAGTTCCATACTGTCATCTTGTAGATATTTGCTAACAGTGCCTAAAATTTAAAATCATAGTTACTTTGTAATACAATGTACAGTTTGCATTCAATATTTCCTCATATTTTGAAAGGGCCCCACTGAAGTTCATTCTTCTCTTCCTCAAAGATTAATATAGACATTTGAAGGGACAAACTACACATTTCTAGCATTTTATTGAGTTACAGTATATAACAATCGTATTCGTACACATCAGGTTTTTAATAAAAAGTAATTCTCTACTTGCTTAAAAACATTTATATTTCTTTCAGTAATTTATATGTGCCTGATAAACCTAAAACATAAAATCCCAACAAATTTCATTTCAAAACTGGCACTACTGTAAGAAATAGCAGTATTAAAGTAGCAGCTCCCAATTTTATTCAACTTTCCTATTTGTGCGGTTAAGAATGACAACCGCATCCGAGAAAGCTTCAATATGCATGTGTTTCAAAGGTTGCCTAGGCTCCTGTGGTCACGGTTGTAGACGTTCTGTCACTATCAGTCAAAATGTGTAAGCAAAAGGAGCTTAATTTTGATCTAAAGCAAGTAATTATAAATATGGCACTTAGGCTATTCCCTCAGAAAAATAGTGCAAACCATAAATAAATTGCATTTGACCATATAGTACATAGTAAACAAATTTAAGAAAATGAGGTTCTACAAATAATTTACCATGAAAACCAAAAGAAAAAAGACTGAATGTTAGAAAGGGAGTTTCATTGTAAGCAGAATCTGAGAAAATGCAAAATTAGGTTTTCTTCAATTACGTCCATTAGTTGAAGATGTGTCTAGAAAGAAGATGTCTGACCAAACTGTTTGTCATGTTTTATGTAAGTACAGATATCATGGCCGAACACCCAGGAGGAAGCCATACGTAAGTGCAGCAAAAAATGAGTTGCATTTGCAAAGGAACATATCCATAAGGATCAAAACTTCTGGAACAGCGTGACATCATTGGATGAGACTGAGATAAACCTCTTTGGGTGCGATAGTATAAACGTCTGGAGATAAGCAAATTCAGAAAATGACCCAGAAACACAGTGTATCTCCCTATCTCCTGACAGCTGTGTTTAGTTGATTGTGCATCTAGTTTTAAAAGCTCATCCAAAATAGCATTTCTGTTACTGATGATTGGAATAATAAGCAATTCCTAAGTCTGAAGCAATTTCTGCTTTGGTTTCATGTCTGTTGAGTACCACCTCTTGTATGAACTTTACTTTCTGTTCTAAAGTATAACATTTTCTCTTTCCCCCCCCCCCCTCCATGGCTGATTAAAAGCAACTGAGAATGGAAAGAACCGCTGTTCAACATTAAACACCAGATACCAAAAATGATCTTCCCCCTTTTTTTTAAACCACATTGTTGCACTGAAAACACATGCAAGCAGACGTCTTTGTCTTGCTTCTGCCTCCAAAGGTCGCCCACTCTGCTTGCAACTTTGTCACCACCAATAAGAAAACTGTGTTTTGAATTTCTTTTCAGATAGTGTATGCCATATGCCAATTTAATTAAATGAAACTCAGTTATATTTTATTGAAATTTAATATTTATGCTATACCCTTACTTCCTCACAAATATAAATATTTGTAACAGCAACTTCAATTATCTTAAAAGAAGATGATGTAAATTTTTCTTATTAATTGCTGAGATCAATTTTGTAAAACCTTGCTTACATCTTCACTCACAAATAACTGTGACGTCAATGCTACCATCAATTGGTTACTACGTTTTTGTCTGTATTACGAACATCTGAAAGCGAAACAAACTTAAAAACAGAATCAACTGTCTGTATTTCAAAATTCATTAAGCAATGCTTACTTTTTAAAGTAAATATTTTTTCCCTAACCATTAAATGTACTGGACCATTTAATTGTTTTAATAATTTAATTTCTGGATTTATTTCATGGTTAAATGACCAAAACTGATCTGCTACAACCGATTTATCAGTATGTTTACACTTAATATTACGAAAATGCTACTTCGTTCTGGTTTCCAAGTCACGCTTAGTCTTTCCAATATAAAGCTGATCATAATCTATACAATTAAATTGACAAATACCAGATTTTTGTTGTTAGGAATTTTGTCTAGTAAATTTTTAATACTGTATTTATTTTGAGAAACTTAAGTTATACCTAACTCTTTAAAATATTTTGGAAATTGTTTAGTAATATCATTATCAATATGATTCTTTTATATATATATGATTTATTGTCATTAAGCTTATTACAGCAATAGACAAAGTCAAAAATAGAGTACAAATTAATACAGTTATGATACAGTGAAGATAAAAAAAATCAATAAAATACTTACATTAGATATACAAATATAGAGACTTAAAATAAAATGAGGAAATAAGAATACTTCATGACATAAGCCAAAGTTTAACTACACCTGCTAAAGTGTATTAACACAAGGATGGTAAATACATTTTTTAAAATTATAATCTTCTATTTTGTTAAGGGAAAAAGATCATTAACAGTTTTTGTTTATATTTAAATGTAATCATTTTGTGTATAAGGTCTTTATTAAAACCATGGAGAAACTTTCTTTTGTGCGATGCAAGAATATATTCTAAGTCGAAAGGTGCAAGTATATGCATGTGCAAGTAGACGACCAGCTAATTCACGCATTGCAGCCAACATGAGAAAGATATGTAAAGCTTTTAGCCAACCTCGGTAAAAATGCCCCAGACCTAGGTGACACAGTCCGTGTGCAAAGGAACATGGTTTGAGCAGGTGAAGTTATCGCCCAGTCAAATTTTGTTACTCATGCACTACTTTGCACATAAGCAATCCTACGAAACAACAATATTGGAGTGCTCCATAGGAAATACATGTATGAGCTCACAGAATGCATTGGACTAGTTTGGCTACTGCCAGTAAAGAGTGCATGATGTCAAATGATACCGAGTGTACTGCAAGGGGGGAAATTGACAATCCCAGCCACATCGTACAAATTAACGAATGCAAAATAGAACGACTCATGTTTCATCGTGGGCGCATTATAGAGGGCAACTGCATCTTGGGAATGATCGACGTAGAAACGAATGAGGTGCGGATGATGATATGCCCCAACAGCAGGAGGGATGCAAAGACGATCTGCAGACTTTATAACAAAATGATTAAATTTAAATATCAAAAAACTGCTAATGATATTTCTCCCTTAAAAAAATAGAAGACGATTTCTAGTTGATCATCTTGTAGATTTTCCCAGATAATTACAATTTTAAAAAATGAACTTAACATCCTTGGGTTAATAAACATTTTCCAAAATTTTCTATAGAGTTTGGTATAACTTAAGTTCCTCAAAATAAATACAGAATTAAAAATTTACTAGATAAATTTCCTAACAAAAAAAATCTGGTATTTGCCAATTTGTGATTAACTTTATATTGGAAAGACTAAGTGTAATTTGGAAACCTGAACGAAAGACAGTTTTTCATAACATAAACAGAGTGATAAATCAGTCGTAGCAGATCATTTTTGGTCATTTAACCATGAAATATATTCAGAAGTTAAATTATTAAAACAATTAAATGGTCCAGTAGATTTAATGGTTAGGGAAAAAATATTTATTTCAAAAATAAACATTACATAATGAATTTTGAAATACAGACACTCGATTCTGTTTTTAAGTTTGTTTCGATTTCAGATTTTGGTAGTACAGGCAAAAACCTAGTAACCTCTATTGATGGTAGCATTGACGACACAGTTGTTTGTGACTGAAGATGTAAGCAAGAGTTTACGAAATCAATCTCAGAAATTAATAAGAAAAAGTTACATAATTTTATTTTAAGATAAGTGAAGTTCGTGTTACAAATAATTTATCTTTATGTAGAAATAAGGGTATAGTGTGAAATATTATGTTTTACAGTTCAATGCAAGAATATCTTAATGCATCTTCATACTTAAAGTAAAAGTTGTAAATATATATAATACAAATGTTTCATTCTCAGGAAATGTGTAAATTGGAATTTAAGATGTCCTTCCCCCCCTGGTTAAGTGAAGCAAAACTTACTTATAAAGACTATGTATATAGATCTCATTTTTAGGTAATATTAAGTATAGTGTGCAGTGAACACCAATATTGGAATCAAATATTCTTGCGTTTCATGCTGTGGGCTTCAGTAAGTTCAAGCAGCATGACAGATTTTTATTTTACAAAATATTTGTGCATTCACTTATTACACTGTTCAATTTAATGGGTGCTAAACTTGCCTCTCCCGCTCCCTAAAAAAAAGTTTGTCATTTATGAAACTACATAATAAGCAAATAAGAAATAGACTTTTTCTTCTTTTGTATCCCTGATAAACCTCATTCCTTTATATTATACCTTATTTAATAGTTGCAACTTATTTCATACCATGTGGTGTAAGCTAATAATAAGAGAGATCCTGAAGTTTTTAAAATGGGATTCATCATGAGGTTCAGTACAGCCATTTTTTGAGTGTGTACTTTTTTATACATTTTGGGTGTTGTTTTATTTACTTTTAACACCCATTATAACTGAAGGGCCATATTTGTCTTTTCAAGCTAGCCCATGGCTTCACACCTCCATTGACTAAACGTCTACAATTCACCACACTGCTCCCTGTGTCAAGAAGCAAACACTATTATGGACAAACAATTTTCTCTTCCTTTGACTTAGAGAATTTAATATTTAATTTTAGCATTTTTATGGTTTATGTTTCATTATTTTAAATTGATTTGTATATCATTTTCTAATATCACATTGAGCAATTCTTTTACACTTTTTAGTTTTCTTTTTGTTCATTACACTAAAACATTTATTGAACTATTGACATTACATTATAATCCTTCATAGGAATGTTTTAAGTGTTAGAAATGCGTTTGCTGTAGGAAATTTGTTTATAAATTATTTGTCTGTTTAACTCTCTTCTTAATGGTAACCTATGTATATAGGGAGTTATTGTTTTAATAATAAAATAAAAGATATTTACAAAATGCAGACATGTACCCCATGTTATAAGGTTTTGATCTAATTAATAATAGATAATTGCACCTCTATAGCTCTTAATTCTTAAGATATGATGAATCTTTACTAGCTGGTGAATATAGCAGCTGATACATGTTAGTTTCATTTAATGCTCTTTTTATTCACAATGAGTAATGAATAAAGAATTTTATATTTGGTATCCATCTATAATGGACACACAATATGATGGCAGCTGAGTTCTGGGCATTTCTGGAGTAGCACACTATTGCTATTGTAAAGAACAGGACAAAATTAAATGCAAATATGAAATTGATATGGATTATTCAATAAGCAATGAAAGTAACTTGAGGTCCTATAATAAGAAAACTTATGCAGGGCAAGCAGAAAACTTCTTAGGGAAAAGAAATTTCAATGTATCAAAAGGTTTTTAACAATTTGCAATACATCGTGAATTTCATTTGTGCTCTATTGATGTAATATTTTACATTTGCTGTAATTTCAAAGGGGCTCTAATGGTCAAAGTGTCATCTTTGCTGGATTTTCAGGACTCTCTACCATCCACACAGCTAGCATTGAAAACTGATTTTCCAAGTTCCAGAGAGGAAAGTGGGCCTTATGCACGTCATTCTCACACAGTGGTAACACCAGAAACAATTATAACCATGTAGAAGTCATTTACAGAGGATCCCTACATAACTTAGATTGATATTTAGAATACCCTTTATCAGGATTGACAATCCTGGGGTCCCAAGCTAAATCTCTCAATTGGATGCCTCTGTGTCATGGGAGAGTTATTGCTAACTGCCCAAACAACTTTCAGTCCACATCCGTGTTTGATTCTGACCTCCCTGAACACAACGCTGATGGATACCTAGCATAGAGGAGTGCAGGGATGACAGGGTAATGCGTAACTCCCAGTCCCTGATTATCATTTAGGACTGTTTCTATCAACTGATAAAGGTCAGTCCCGGGGAAGGGACATTGCATGAGTTGAGACACTCCTGAAGGCGATTGCGACACTCTGTATATTGGGAGGTGAGACCCTGAGGTGAGCAAGTTCCAGGCCAGGACTCTCACCTAAGTCGGGGTTGTGCCCAGGATGTGAGCACACCATCGGAGATATTTGTAATGGTGGAGGACATTGTCGATATGGGAATTGATAAAAAAAAATAATAAACAAAAACCTTAAGAAAAGTGGAAAAGAAGTAGCTGAGTCTTGTGGTCCTCTCTATTTGGTGATTATTAGAACTGAGGAAGGTCGAAAATTTACTACAGTGAGTCCGTTTATTATCCACACGGATTTAGATAATATTGCTGGTCCTGTAAAATCATGTATTCGATCTTGCAATGGCACGCTCTTGGTCGAAACTGTTTCACTGACACAGGCTGCGAAAATTATGAAAGCCAATATGCTTGCAAGCTATCCAGTACATATTGAAATGCACAGGACCCTGAACTCCACGCATGGTGTTGAAAACCCCATATGCATTGAACAGAATGTCTAATGAGGAAATTCAGGAAAATTTGGGGGAACAAGGTGTGACCGATGTATATCAAGTCCACCGCAAAGAACAAGGTGAACTGGTGTCCACTCGTATCCTCTTTCTTACTTTTGACTGGGTAGATCTGCAAATGATTAAGGTAGGGTTTGTAGCTATGGAAGTGAGGCAGTATATACCCAATCCATTGAGGTTTTACAAATGCCAGCGCTTTGCCCAAACAAGTGATTCTTGTAATGGAGTTGCTGCCTGCAATGATTGTGGGGAAGTCAAGCATGATGATGCATGTACTTCACCTGCAACATGTGTCAACTGCAGAGGTAATCATTCCTCGAACTCCAGAGAATGCCCCCATTATATGGAGGAAAAGGCGATCCAAGAGATCCGGGTAAGAGTAAATGTGTCCTTCTTGGAAGACCGGAAGCTCTTGCATATTTGTTAGCCTTCTGTCCCTAGGACCATTACTTATAGTGCAGTTGCAGCTTAGCTGGTACCTGGACATGAAATCCTAACACATACTAGTGACTTAAATAGAGCAGTCATTACAGAAAGAACAATTACACCAAGGTCACAGCCAAATCAACAGCACCAGCTCAAACAACAATAAGCATTTAAGTTATTTGATGGAAGTTAATCATTTCTTCTTACCAGCCATATATAGGCTAAGGTTTAGGATAAACAGAGTCAACCTGAAAAATTCAATGCCATGGCCAGTATTTGAACCATGGATCTCCTGTTTCTGTCCAGTTTCTGTTACCCATCGAGCTACCATGGCCAACATGGTATGTAAGCATGCCTACCAAGTTCAGTCCTAAGAAGAATGTTTCAGCCAACTCACTGCCAAAAGCGTCTACTTCAAGTATGACAAGTGAACCAGCTTTTGTAATTTTAGGTCCTCCAACGTTAAGTCATATCGGATGATGAATGGAATGGGTGAAATGATGCTCAAATGTGCCCAGGGTCCATAGAGCTTAGAGTTACCCGACATTCGTCTTTCAGGATAAGGGAAAACCCCAGAAAAGCCTTATCCAGGTAACTCACCCTGACCGAGATTCGAACTCGGGACCTCTTGAACGTGAGGCAGACTCTCTACCACCACGCTACCGAGGAACCAGTTATATATAATGCATCGCCAAAGATATTCAAAATCTCATTTGAAAGAACCGACTTCCTCAGGGAAAATAAAAAGGCTAGTACCAAGAAAAACCAGCGTAAAAATCTACGACCATCTCCTCATAGATAATCTTCTAAGGAATCACCTGGAGAGGAATCAGATAGGACACTATCATCTTTGTCGATCAGTTTCCGATCGGTTCAAGAGCCTTGAACCGAAATTATCAGTTGGAAAGTGGTCCTCCTCCATAGAGGATGTGGAGCAGGAAGATCCCGTCCTCATTGCCGGAACAACAGTGAAAACAAGGCAGGGTAAACCTCTAAGTATAAAATTGAAAGAAGTGTAGAGACAAAAGTGAATTGAGAAGTTATTGACTGCTTCACTCACACTGTTTTTTTCACAGGGCATGTTTCAAGAGCTTTTGCTCTCATCATCAGCTGGAACTGGAGCTGGAGCTCTTGAGACATGGTCTGTGAAAAAACAGTGTGAGTGAAGCACTGTGTCAATATCTTCTCGATTCACTTTTGTGCCAGGATAAACCTGCTGAAAATGCTAGCCCAACCACAAAAAAAAGGAACAAATTGATTCGACCACTGCTGGGCAGGTAGTTTATTTAGTCATGCCAAGTTGATATTGAAAACTTTTTTTTATGCGTTTTGGTGTTTTATTGTTATTTATAGCTTTTCATTGTCTTTTCCCCTAATAGTACATTCCCCTAATTTTATTGCTATTTTGTTTTGATGTTTAAATTTTTAGATAAATTTATCTCTGGCTATTGCCATGATTTAGTTTTTGAAAGGCTGCTTATGACCACGCAGTTGAGTGCCCTTACATATAAATCATCATTATCATCAATACCCTTAACATTAGATCAATGGCTTAGTTAATTCTACTGAACATCTTCAAGTCTTGGTGTATTGTTCTCGGGTACTGCATTTGTGTACAGAGGATCATAAAACATCTTGTGTGAAATGGTGTTATTTCATGCTGGAAAAATTTATTTGGAGAAGCAGGAATGTTTATAACATTACAGGAAATGAATCATTGGTATACCATCCTAATGTTGAAACAAGTGACAATTGATAGTATGTTTTTACCCACCAACAAAAAGGCAAAGGTGCAGGAAAGAAGATGATAGCTTCCTTTTTCTCAAAAACCGCTCATTTAGTATAGGTCACTGTGGATACCCAAAAAAACCATTAACTGCAGAGTCATATGTGAATATTTGACTGCCATCATAATTGCAGCATGGAAGACTACACTTTAAAGATCCAAGGCCACTCTTGTTCTGCTTCACTGCAACAATGTTTCTTCGCATACAGTAGCAAGTACACTCAATTTCTTGACTGATCAAAACATCAGGAGTCCTTCGAAATCCCCTACATTTTCCAGATTTGGTCCCATGTGACTTTTCCTTTTCGGAAAATAAAATAACTGTTCTGTTGTCACCATTTCTCTTTATAAGGCTACTAGAACCTACATGGAGACTGAATAAATAATGTTGCATAAAGAGTAAACCATCGGGAACAGAAAAAGCTTGCTACACAAAAAACACTGATCTCAAATTTATGTTAAATGGTGTTTGGCATCAGCCATTTATAAGATTACCATTCACATTGATTTAATTTTTCAATTCTATTGCCTTGAAAAAGTGCTTTCCTATTCATTTGTTTCTCCTAATGTCATGGAAAGAGTATGGAATTTGAAACCAGCATACAACAAGCCACTTTTAAACACTTGATTATGATTTCTTGTATCTGTCTGATATTTTGGATGAATTTTGTAATGAAACTATTTCTACAAATATCTCAACATGAAGTGTTGTTGACTAATGGCACAGGGGATTAGTTGATTTGCACCATTTTCCCCCTAGCTTTCCAATATAACGCTCTCAACATGAAGTAAGTTTCAATATTTGGAAGAAGCATGAACAAGGTTCTCTTTGACATGTTCTTACAGTTTACTGTTTATTAGAACTTGAGGAAAAGTATAATATCATAAACCTTGATTTATGTGAATTTTATTTTATATCTGTATATATATATATATATATATATATATATATAAAAGAAACAAATTTTCAAACTATTCCAATTTTATGACAACTGGAATGTAAAATTGATATACAATCATAATAAAGGGGATTTGCTTTATCAGTACTGCAGTATTTGAAGCCTTTAGTTTGCAAGTTGCATACTCGTGTTATATCTCTACACACAGTTGAGCTGAGAACCATGCCTGTTAATGACCTGCAGTAAGCATATTCTGCTTTGGTTCAAAAATCAATTTTATTAAAGCCGGTTCTGGTATATAGCAGACCTTCCCCTTAATATTATTTTTGTGCTACAATTTAGTAATTCTTATAATACTGCTTAATAAAAATGTACACTGAGCATTCTTAATTGTTTACCTTTAGAAGGGTGCCTACTCTTCAGAAGAAGCCATTCTACCTACCTAATTGTTTGAAGAATAAGCAGTGATTCTCCATATGTAGCTTTAAAAAGTGGAGAATGGTCAATCTAAAATATCTTAATGCTTCATCCTGTTTATCCAGAATTGGTACAAACCTGGCTCTTTTCAAGATGTGTACTCAGTGAGATTTTTTTTAAGGATAGTGCTTGATGAATAAAGTACATTCAAACAAGTAATAGCTAAGGAGAAAAAAAAACAACATTTTACTTATTGATCTTTATTTTTTAAAACAAAAAAGATGTCGTTTTTCCTTTACAATGTGAAGTGTGTTGATTTGTTTCCCAATAAGCTGTGCAAATGTCTCCATCTTGATACGACTGCAGTTTATAGTGTACATGTGTGCGTGATAAGAGTTAAATGTTTTCATATTTTCCAGGTAAGCCTATAGAACGTGCAACAGTGTTGTCATGAGAAGCTAGCATTCAGAAATGAATCAAGAGTTTTGTATCTGTATGACTTTTACTTTCTACTCTTCTGCGCTGTTATCTGTTATTCTTTCCTATTGTCTATAATGGCAGTTAATTTCAAAAAAGTACCATATTTAAAATAATAACTGCAGATCTTATACTTTTTTCCAAAAAGAAATAACTATTTGAAGACAAAACATTTTAAAAACATTGTAAGGGACGGATTCAGTGTTAGCAAAGTTTTACTTTTATCATCGTTTACAGTTCCATTTCTTTATATAGGTAAGTTGAATTATTTCTTTGAATGTTTTGTATATAGTAAAAGAAAAAGATATGACAAAATGCTGAGCTGCACCAAGCACAAATGTAATTTACCAAATGCAAAGACATTTATAAAGAAAGTGATTTCAAAGACAAGCCAAAGCAAAAATCCTCAAAATTTGGTTTGCTGCATATTTTATTGAACTTATTTGTTGTTAAAACCAATAGAATTTTATTTCATGAGAGCAGAAAGGAGGTCATGAAGTCACTGGCAGGAATTCCTTACTAATCATGTGCTGAAACTGTTAGAAATCAAATGTGTTACTAAAACAGTTTTATATTTTTTAATGTTGATTTTAAGAAGATTATTTGAAAACTCATCTGAGGCCATTTATTTGTGTTATATGCAATGAATATCTCTTCTAAAGAGCAATTGATCAGTGACATAATCCAGAATCAGTTTAATTTAGCATTTTTCAGTCCACACATCCTGAAAGATAGTTCAGGAAATGTCACAATAACTGTTTTTGCATCACCAGAATATTAACTGCTCATTTTACTGTTCATTATTTGAGGAAATCATGTACAAAGAAACACTGTTAGAGTGAATGATAACAAGGCTGTGTCTGTAGAGCCAAATGACTTGAGTGCATGAAAGGAGAGAAAAAGATTGTCTCTAAAGATAAATAGATAAAATATATATATATATATATATATATATATATATATATATATATATATATATATATATATATATTTCTCAATGGAAAAAGTGACATCGTACAGTATTTGTGGATAATTAGTTTACATTATTTGAAGAGTAAAAGTGTAAATATTTGTCACATTGATTTTAGCAAGCACAAGTTTGCTTTCTGTATGTAGATTTCTAGTTGACATTCATTGGTGGACACATATATCTATTTTTTGTGCTGTCATAAGAATGTATTTCAGTTGCAGAAGATAGGCTAAGATAAAATGTTAGATGAAATGTTTTCATTTTTGATAACATTTCTCATCCGTTTTTTCATGGTATATCTATTTGATCATAGGAACAGCCCCAGAAAAAGTGTATAAATCTTACCATTTTATTTCATGTCACGATCATTCCTTGGAAACCTGTTAAAAGTATTTCTTTAAAATATACAATAATAAACATATGCATTAGCCCATGTTATTGTAATATCCTTAACTCATCTTTTAACAAAAGTCCATGAACAAACTGTAAAAAAGAAATTAGAAACAATTTACAACAAAAAAATTGTTTATTGTATTTGGGATGTAAATAATGTTGCAGAATAGATTTGGATGAAAACCTTCTCATTGGTGGAGTGGTTGGGAAATGAAGCTGTTATAATATTTAGTTATTTTGATGTGGTGAAGACCTGTTCTGTGGTGCCATCTAGAGACCAAAGTTGCATTTCGTCTGTGGTGATATCTAGTGGTGATCTCCTGAACTAGTTGGAATTCGTGAGTTGAGAGGCAGTTGTCAAGTAACAGTTGGATAGAAAGGTGGTGTGTATGTGATGTATAAGTTGACGTGCGTTGGTTTCGTTTTACAGTACTTCGGTGTCGAAATTAAATAACAAATAATCCCTAGAAGAAATGGGCAGAACTAGAAGGAGCGTGGTTTTTGGTCTGTATTTATTTTTTGGTTACAGCATGAGTGCTGTGCCCATCGTCGGTGAAATTCACGGTGAGTTAGTGCAGTTAATATATAAGCTAGTTTTCGTTATAAAAGCACGGCGAAAGTTGGAAATCCACGCTAATACGGAAACTTTCACTTCGTTGAAATAACACGCTAATGCGGATCTTATATATATATATATATATATATATATATATATATATATATATATATATATATATATATATTCTCAGACACTGGGATTAGTTATAAGTGAAAACAAAACACTAATCAAAAGTTAAGCTGGAATTATTCGAACTTCTCGTGATGGAACACTATGTAAACAAATCCATGCTCAATTTTCACTTCATTGTTTAATGCATGATACCATATTTTGTCATGCTCCACTTGGACGTCGGTCGCCTTTTAAAACGTTTTAGAACGTGACAGACATTTAGTATAGGCTAGCCGTGGCATTTAATCCCGGATATGCGCACCTTACATTCTGTTTTGACGACTGCAAATAAGACCATTCGTATTACCATAGCCACAGATAAACTGAGTTTTAGCTTTATCTTGTGTGATGTCAAGTTATTTTTGGGTAATATCTGACTATCGATATACGATGTAAATTGACGGAGAAAAATATGTGAAGTAAACACAGACAAGTTTCGCTAGCGGTCTTTTTATATAAAGGGAAACTTGAGTTTGCGTTTCAGTTAAAATTTCGATATGGAGTTCTTTTTTAAGGTAGAATACTTTATTTTAACTCAGTATAGGTAAGCAGCATAGTTAGTAAATATGCTTAAATCAGCAGTTAACGTTTTTAATTCACTGTTTTAATTATACGGCATATAGGTTAACCTAATCTCGCCACTACATAGAAAAATTGTTCTCAATATTTATTTACCCAAAAATGGCTATAACGAGTTTAATTAAAATAGGATAAATAAAACGTGTTATGGTGAGAAATAAATAAGGTTGGAGTGGCCAATGAAGGAATTTTGTAAATTCGCAAGCTATAAGAGAATTCTTGATTTAAAATTACTTTTTTTACGATCAGTCGGTTTTTTGAGATATATGCTATTGAGCTTAATTTTTTGAAGTGCTGTCATTCAGTTTATCGTAATGTGGAAGAAATATAGAATTTCCTGGTCGGTGTATAGCTTATCTCTTCTGAACACTGATACCTGGCTTTGTTCCTCTGTGTCCCGTTGTACATATGTAGATATATAAAGGCGAAAGGTACAGATTGAAATGTTACAAACGTTCTCTCATTTACATGAATTAAATGGAGATGAAAGCTTTCGAAAGAACGCTTGTAGAAGTTGTATAAAAATACGTGTTATGGATAGAGAAGTCAGAGAACTCAGATTTTTTTTACGTTTACTGCTAATTTAAAAAGAAATGCATTCTAGCGTAATATTCAGTGTTAAAAGTTCATAACTTCCACCCAAAATTCAATTGGAAATTGGATTCAGTTTTCTAGGTTTCCCAAAAAGCGGAAACAGTATGTTGCACGCGTGGGTACAGTGAAGAACGTAACTAATTTTAAAAAGTCGGGAAAATGCCAAACCATTAATTTATGTTCAATATCTAACAAGTACGAAACACTTTTCTGTAGAATACCCTCCCATCCTTTAGACATCCCTTTAGATTTTTTTCGTGAAAATTTGTTCAGGATTTTGATTGCTGTATGCTGTTTTTTAAGGATTTACGTATTTTGCATTTTTTTCAGAAGGAATTTTGTGTAGTTGCTGAAATATAAGACATGAATGAAAAGTGTGGATGTCTTAAAGTCGTAGTATTTATAAAAAACAGGAAGAAAAAGACTGACATCCCAATTTCGATATGGTATCACAGTATCCGGCTCAGGTAAACCTGTAGAGATATTCAGTAATAAAATTTTGGTCGTATGTGACAGGTTTTTGGCTGCAACTTAATGCTATCTTATAAGCAATTCTCAATTTCAGCTTTCACGACCGACGTTGTTAACATTCTATACGTGTTCTGATCTTGTAAGCGTGGTTCAGTTTTCTTCGACGTTTCGCCTAAACGTCATTTTTGTGGTTTTATTGAATTTTTTGTTTAAAATAACAATATGCATAGGTAATTCGATATAAATCCCTGTTGACTTAAGTTTAGACATTTTATAAAAAGACATTTTATCTGTCGTGAGTATCAACCTGTGTAGTAATTTTCCGTTAATTGCTAAATTAGAAATTACAAAGTGGAATGGATTCATTTCTACTTCTGAAGCTGCACTTTCGTTCGGAATAGACACTTCGTCTTCCTGATCCGCACGACAGCACTTAATTCTTTATCTGGACAATCACATTCAGTGGAATTCGAACTTTCTGTGCAGCTTACGAGCGGGAAAGTCTGCGACATTCACTAATTCAAGGAGATAGCCTTGTACTTATACCCTTGTGTGTGCACTCTGCCATAGTCGAAAGTCGGTATGATTCACTAAAAACAAACCTGTTAGACGTTGCATATGCACAGGCTTATGCACACCATATGGAATGCTTGTGCAGCATATTGAATTTGGATAGAACAAATGAGTTATATATGACAATAATCATATACTAATGTTATGAGAGAAACTTATTTATATTTGTACTTGTATGTGTACGTAGGGTAATTTCAAACCACCCAAAGAATTTTGATAGTTCTCTCACCACTGAAATTCTATCATTCTCTTAACGGACATGCGCTATAAAGTACGTAATATCAATTCATGAATTACCAAATGGCTAAGACAGGTTTGCAAAGAGTATGTACTCAGATACAACTCATTGAAGTTGTAAAAGAACCTACTTGCGATGGAGGCCTTGACTTTTAAATTAGAATACCACAGAGTAGGAAATAGTAACGATTAGGCACGAAAAAGCATGCAAAATAAGTTGAATGTCATGGGTATTCCATTGCAAGCAATATAGTCTGTGACTAATGAAAACACGAATTTGCACTAAACTCATTTGTCACTATAATTATCTCGGTGCTAAATAATTTCTTTCACCTTTTAGAAATCGCGTCAATCTAACGTTTCTGTGCGTCTATTGTACACACCAACTTGAACTGCTCGATCTGTATCGGTGTTCACTGCTCGCAGATCTATACTCATTCTAACATTGCTCTGCTTGCCCTGACAACTTTCAACAAACTGCCGTTCGTTGCTCTTCTTGACCGATTCACAACTGCTTCGGCCAACTGATTTACAATTCTGATACTCAATGGTTAATCCTTAGGCTGGGTTTTGCAGCTCCTTTAAAGCCTGCTGGCTACGGAAAAAATGTCATGAAAACCAAAAACTCTCGAATCGAAGGAATGGAATATTGTCGAAATCGAATCTTCTAGATCTGCGGAAATCGTGTGGTCTGGGAAACAGTGCGGTGCAAAAATGAAGCGCGTACTTCCGGCTTGTACCGTCACCAGTGGCTGTCCCTAAACGATCAATTTTTTAGCTTTTTTCGGGGGGGAAACAACAAATGTGGTGGGCAGGGATAACTCACACTCAGTCCCTTAACACTAAGCATTCACAGCCTCCTTTACAATACAGATGGTCACAATTTAGCAACACAGTAGCAACTAAAGAGAACCGAATGTGCTTGTAAAGGTCGTAATGGATACGATACTAGGGCAAAATGTTTTCTTTTAATAATCTTGAAAGAAAGTTTTATTTCGTTTCAAAGTTCTTAAGTTGTATAAAGAGAGAAAATTGTACCCAGGTAGCTTAAGAAATTAGTCACTGAGGTTTTATAATTAACAACTGAAGATATTTTTTCTCGGGGATCGCAGACTATGTCTTTTCCAAAGCGCTTGTTTAACTTGCAACTTTAGGAGAATGTTCGTATTTACCAACTTCACCATTTCGTTGTGTATTTAAGGGCTTCTGTATTGTGTGAAAGCATAGCTTAACACACACACGCAGGCACGCCAACACATAAACATAGTATTAATAAAATAGGTGTACCATACTGTTAGGCGAAACTACTGTCTAACTATAGTGCCATTGCACACGGTCACAGAGCTGAGAGAAAAGAAACATTAGCAGTATCTTTAGTACATGCCACGAAAGAACTGCTACAGCAATAACGCTACACAACTTAGCTGGTTAGGTTGTGCACGCGCTTTGCATCGAGTAAGGATTGTGCGTTCAAGAGGTAATATATGGGTAGATATCCTCATAGCAGGTAGAACTCTTTAGCACAGATAATTTAAGGTCATACTACTTAGATCTTTGAGCACTTGTTTAAGTAAAATCGGGAATTCTTCATTGCGTCCCAATTTAAATATAGAACAGTATAGAACTAACACAATCGCTATTGAAATATAGGTTCGAACAGCATACATGGTACATAGCTTAAATTTCTTCCCTTGCCACAATTTAGATTTTTTTGGTACATGTTTTCATTAGTTTTAGTGGGATCTTTGATTGAAATTGTATTGGCTGCCGTGATCGAGGAGTAACATACCTACTTCTGGTCCCCGAGGTTACGGTTTCAAACCCGGCGGAAGGCGATGCAATTTTTTTCGGACGTAAAAATGCTGAGCACGGCTCCTTTGAAAGGAAAGTACACTGTAAGTGTATTTTCATAGATTTGCTGTATGTACGAGAGAGATAGAAAAAACTTCATACTGGCAAAGAAACATCAAGCAAAATTTGATAGTCTTTCACGCCCAATATCAGTTAAATAGCGTCCATGAAGAATATACATTGAATGTTATTACGTTCGCTTCCTTTCGTTTGTTAAGAAGGTTTATTTTTCTATCTTAAACTAAAGTTAATCGACATAAATATTTGCATAAATGATTTAATTACACATTTTATCTGGGGCACAAAGAAAATATAGACGACGTAATGATTTAAAAAGACAATAATCAAAATGTTCAAACGCGAAAAGCGCTGTCCACTACAGCTGAATGACTTCAGAAAGTAGCAACTTAAAAAGAATCTTGATGTGTTACATTCGCATGACCTCTACACATTCTCGAAATAAACGTTTGTAGAAATTGTTTTATTACATCGAGTGGTTATCCTATTTCTTATTTCGTTGTATGCAACTCGCAAATTCAGTTTAAGCTACAGAAATACTTCCCGGAACCTATTCGGGGGTAACAGAACGATACTGATTAAATCGATGCCACATAATACACCAGTGTTGCTTAGTGTAAAGCACTATAAGGTCTTTAAACGACATCAGATGCTTAGAAAAAAAGACTTTAGGTGATTGTTGACATACATACTATGAATGTATCAGCTTTTTTAAAGAGCAGTGTTGGTTAACCGCGATGCATTAACTATGACTTCCTAGGTGCTGGATCCATAGTCGAATCCAACCAAAATGTGTGTTCTTTGTTTCTTCGTTTTCCTTCTTCCGCACAGAATACAAAGCAATCTGAACTGGTGTAGAGAAAACTTATGTTTTATCCAGGTATATCTAGTATAATCTGTCCGCTGTTAGAATAGTGGTACTCCGCATTCCGCCTCTTAGTACACCATTGTTAAACATATCATTTGCGCATGCGCACCTAAACGACAATGCTGACACCGGAGTTTAGCAATCTTTGTTGTTATATCAACCAGTGCATTTTTTTAAATTTTGAGAATCATTGCCCTTACTGTAATTACTTTATAATGTTAATTCTATATTATAACAACTTGAATGGTTCATTGAAAGTAGGTAAAGCAAGAAGCTTAATAAACCGCGGAACTATATTGTGGAAGAACACGGGAGTATTAATACACACCAGTCAATGCGGTTAATTTCCGGCACGTGCTTCTTCGACATTTATTTCATTCTTACAGGAACAGATTATAACAACCATCAATAATAACAATTATTTTTAATTGTTCCAAGGTACCCCGCCTTTAAATGTAAGGTCGTTTCGGCGGTTTCACCTTTGGAACATATTGCATGTAGGCAGTGAGTTAACCGACCGGGATGGCTCAGGCGATTTGGTCTGTGGCCCGCATTCAGGAGGTCCGGGTTCGATTCTTGTGGCCGACGTACCTGACCCATGGGTTTTCTCGGGTCACCAGGCAAATGCTGGCTAGGTTAAATACTCCTCCCGAAATTTCCCGTCCCTTCATTCCATCTCCATTACTTCACATCCTCTCTCATCTGGTGGTCTCTTTCAGGGTAGACGTGTCGCCGGATGTCTCGCCGCTGCGTGGCAGGATATGTGCTCCTGGTAAGCACTTCCTCATTCGGTAGGACTGTTTCCGGCTCCAGGCCGACCTGGTGGGCCGAGAAGGTATTATTTACAAAATCAGAAGACGTCAGAATTTATTTGAAAAGGTTGTAACGGAACTGACGTGAGTGTCATAAACATCTACCCGGCAGGATATTGGAACCTTGTCTAATCAGCAGTTCTCTCCCTGCGCCGCAGTCCCCTGGGACCTTCTTTGCAATGACAAACTGTAGAGGTAACGCAATGAAAGGTTGCCAGTCGAAGCTGAACAAATACTACTTGCGGTTCCGCAAGGGGTGACACCGATAGTACATGAAGTGAAAATGGAGCACCGGTGGTATGAGATGGCGGGGAAAACCGGAGCACCCGAAGGAAACCCGTCCCTATGTCGTTTTGTCCCCCACAAACCTCACGTGTGGTCGCCTGGGATCGAACCCGGGCCGCCTTAGTGTCGAGCGGTCTAACCACTCGGCCACGGCGCGGCCATAACCCTGATTTTAACGGAGGTATGATAGCTAACTAATATATCCTAATCCGATAAATAAAACGTCACCTTCAAACCACAAAACGATAGATCCGCACAGTATACACACATTCATCCATATTGTGACTTTGTGGGCTCGAAAAATAATAAAACGAGGTTACGAAACACAAAAACTACTCTTTATTCTCCTAGCAAATACATTCGTCACCATTACAGTGTGCTAGCTAACCTTAAACTGTTTATTTTCTCTAAAACTACATTCAACAGTCCCTCATTTCCGGTAACGATCGGCCATCATTTTTTATCGGCTTCGCGAGTCTACCACCAGGGTGACACTGCTCCCTCCTCAAGGCTGGTCGTCCCAAACAGCGCCTTCGTAGTGGGCCAGGTGATCCAGGTGTACCACCAACATCTTTCCTCGGGGCACCTTCTGGATGCGGTAGACCACGTCGTTAATCCTCCTCACCACATGGTACGGTCCTTGCCATGACTGCTGAAGCTTCGGGGAGCGTCCCTTTGTCCGGGTCGCGCGGTACAACCAGACCAGGTAACCTTGCTGGAACGCTTGGCTGTTGGCTTGCCCGTCGTATCGGGTTTTCTTGCGGTCCCTCGCCTTCTGGATGTTCTGACGAGCCATATTGTGCATGTCGTGGAGGTGGTCCACCAAGTTCTCCACATCCTTCAAGAGTGGACCCAAGTCTGCGTCCGCCAGCTGCTCCCTCCTCAGGCCTGCGCTATCCCAGCCATCCGCAGGCACTGCCGCGACTACTCGAACTGCTGCGGCACGCTCCTTCCCCTCCACTCTTGTGCATTGGCCGCACTCCTTTGGACAGGGACATTCGGGACAAAGCGTCCGCGTTGCCGTGACTCTTCCCTCTGCGATGTTCCGAGGTGAAGTCGTACTCCTGCTGCCTCTGATCCCCACCTGCTGTCTGGCCTTCCGGTCGCGTCGTCACTATCACTTCGCTCCTCGCGGGGACAACCACGTCTTCGCTCAAGACGACCCTGCCAATTCCAAGGCGCTCTTCTGGTTGACGGAGTATAACCTCTTCTCCGTCGAGCCTCAGGACCTTCCTGCCGACGTCGACCGTCGCCTCGTGGCTCCTGAGGTCATCCAGTCCCAGAATCACCTCCTCAGCCACCTTCGCGACGAACACCCACAGACGCACGGCACTCCGTCCCAAGTTCAGCTCCAGTAGGGCCTCCTTCTCCACAGGCATGGTGTCGCCCGATGCCGTCACAAGCTGGTATGGTCGGCTCGGTTTCCTCGTCGGCAAAACCTTCGCCACGTCAGGTCTGATGATGGTCACGGCCACCCCGGTGTCCACCAGCACGCGGCACGGCTTTCCTCTTACCCAACCGTCCGCGATGAGGCTGTCATCCATACGCCGGCTGACGGCGCGCAGTGTCACTCGAGGGAATGGTGGTGATGGCGCCGACGTGCCCCTCTCCACGGCAGGCCTTACTCGTTTTCCGGCTGCTCTTCCTGATGTGGGCAGTCTCTCTGCAGATGCCCGGGCTGTCCACACCCCCAACACAGGCCACTAGGTGTTCGCCGGCGTCCCTCGGCTGGTCTTCTGTCTCCGGCGTAGCGGACACTCCTCGTTCTCGACGTCGGGATAGATGCTACCTTGGCCGCCTCCATCCTTAATGCCGCTGTCAGCGCCTCGTGGATGGTTTTATAATCCGAGCATTAGGCGCTGACGAATCTCCGTGTCCCGTACTCCGTCGAAAAAGTTGTAGGCGGCTTCCCGGGATACGAACTCCAGTGGCAATTCAACCAAGGCCTTGCTAGCTAGCTGCTCGATCGGTATGGCGAACTCCTGCAGCGTCTCCCCCGGCTGCTGCGACTTTGCCTTTAGCTGGCTGCAGTATGCTGCGGCTGAGCGGTGGTTCCCGAAACGATTCTCCAGGGCCTCCCAGATGTCCTTGGGCGCCGCCATTGTCTGCAACGCGTTTAGGACTTTCGCGGCCCATCCATGGAGGCTAGCTATTAACTGTGTGGCCTCCTCCTCGGTGACCATCTGTTGTGCCTGGCCAGTGTGTCGAACTGACGGCGGAAGACTTCAAACGTTGACGCGCCGTCATACTTGGGAGGTTTGACGCGCGCAGATGTTGTGTCGCGTCCCGGCGCGTTGGCCTTCAAGTCCTTCAGCTTCCTGCCGACGACGTCCTCCACCATGGCGTTCAGGGACTTGACGCCGCTGTCGGCCTTTCCTTCCAGGTTGTTTACGCGGTTCGCGAGGTCTTCGACGTGCTCGTCCACTTGGCCCATCTGCTGGCCCAGCTCCGTCACGTTATCCCTCACGCCGGCCAACTGTTCCTCAAATTTGGCGGCGAGGACCTCGTTCGCGTCCTTCATTTCCGTGGCCAGACTGTCGTTCGCTGCCTTCATTTCTGTGGTCAATTCGGTCTTTATTTATTTCAACTCTGCAGCTAGGTTGTTATTTGCCGCTTCTGTTTTTGTTGTTAACTTGTTCATCTTCGCGGCCAAGTTGTTATTTGCCGCTTCCGACTTCGCTGTTAATTCGTTCATCTTCTGCAAAAGCATTTCCAATGCCGATTCCATGGCCATAATGTTCGGTGATGTAGTTATCCCGCTTCCTGACACAAGTTGTGACTTTGTGGGTTCGTGAAATAATAAAACGAGGTTACGAAACACATAAACTACACTTTATTCTCCTAGCAAATACATTCGTCACCATCACAGTTTGCTAGCTAACCTTAAACTGTTTATTTCCTCTAAAACTACATTCAACTGTCCCTCATTTCCGGTAACGATCGGCCATCATTTTTTTATCGGCCCACCAGGGTGACAATATGTACACCTAGACGTTGGTTGGAAACTGAGGCCCATAAGAGGGACATGTCGCCCGGCAATAGGCTGATGGTATGATATGATGGCGAGATATTCTGCGCATCTGGCACATTGGCATTTTTCGTTGCGCCAGTTCTACTTGTTTGACCACCCGAATGGGTGATGCCTGGTAGCGACCGGCCCAAACTTCTGAAAGGTGGTCCAGGAGTCCTCTCCAGAGGAGGAGGGTCAAACGGTCACCCTTTGGCGGAGCCGAGAAGTTCCAAATCGCGAGTCTCCACGCTATCGATACACAGACCAGGGAGTCCTGCAAAGCGAAAGAGGAGAGCTGTAAACGCGCCACCCCAACTGGTACAAACCATGGAGAACTCCATGATCAGTGCTTGCTACGAGGATTCGAACCTAGGACTTCGGGAATGCGCTACCGCCTCTCGATCACATGCATTTTAACGGCAACTACTAACGGAACCCCATGTGTTTGGAGTGAACCTGGATAAATCTTGCTGCTGAGATCTGTTTTCCTTTTCCTATCAAATAGCAAGCGATATCGACCTGATTGATTTCAAAGCACTGCAGTGCTGCATATTTACGTGAGCTACTGAGTATATTTATTTGCAGGTACAAGGTAATAGTGGAAATACAGTTGGTTTAAGCTTAAGTCAAATCTTTTAAATGCTGGTCATTATGTGAAGGTTTTCAAATTCAATTCTCTTTGCATGACTAAGAGAAAAAAAGGGAAAAAAGATTTCCTGTTTGAGAAAAATTCAAGCCAATAAAGAATATCTCAGAAATGGTTAGCTTAAAAAAAACTAATTTAAGATTATTTGTATTTTCTAAAGATATAACGCATTCTGCATTCTTTGTGCGGTAAGATTTTATTTATCTTATACGATTTACCAGTTCTACAAAAGTAATTAGATTGAAGGAGACTTCAGAGCATCATAATAATAGTAATAATAAACACATGGCGCAATAGCCCATAGAGGGCCAACGCCTGCCAACCCGACTGTCGGCCTCACGCCCACATACGCAAGGTAGAGGTTGGCGATCATCCAACCGATATGGGCAGGAGATGTGGTCGACATCTCGGCATCCACAGGCGCAAAGTTGGTTTTCTTGACTAGGACCGCTTATCTATCGTAAGCTCCCCAATTTCCTCACAGTGCTGAGTGGGTAACGGTCCTATACCCGGGACTTAAAATCCGCACCCCGATGGGTGGGATCGAACGCGGGCCGCATTCCGTGGCAGGGAACAAAAGCATGATTTTCTGTTGTAATTTACGTCCTCCAACGTTAAGTCATCTCGGACGATGAATGGAATGGGTGAAATGATGCTCAAATTAGCCCAGGATCCATATAGCTTAGAGTTACCCGACATTCGTCTTTCAGGATGAGGGGAAAACCCGGAAAAAACCTTATCCAGGTAACTCACCCTGACCGAGATTCGAACTCGGGACCTCTTGAACGTGAGGCAGACACTGTACCACCACGCTACCGAGGCGGGCTAAAAGCATGATGTCTTAGCCCACTACGCCACGGCGCAGGACAGACTTCAGAAGATATTGCCAGACATTTCAGAATATCATTATTCAAGGTTTGGACCCTAGGACCCGTTGTGTCCCCATCAATCAATATCTCTCCGTCTCTTTCCTCGGTCTTCCTATATTTCTTTTACCAGTTGGAACGTAGTCTGTCACTATTCATCCTCTGTACATATCGTCTCCAATTTTCTTTATTCTATTTAATCCTTTCTTTTAAGTTACATATATTCATTTCTTCTCTTATTTCTTCACCCCATCTTAGGGCTCGTAACCCTAACTAGAGAAATTTGCTTACCGGCATTCTCCAAGAATAAAAAGAATATCAATATATAAACTTCATTTTTCACGGAGCATGTGGTCTTTTAAATAGAAATCGTTAAAGCCATTTTATTAAAAAAAATATTAACATTTTCTAAGTGAAAGATAGTTTGCATTTGGTGTTTCTTTCTATTTTATATTAAATTTTGTGTCGTCTTTGGAAAATTGATAACTTGAATATCAAGTTTGGTGCTTAGCCGGTTTTTAATTTTTGTGGTATGCTGTTGACAGATACCCGTGAACCTTTTTTTAAAATTATTTTTCAATCTGTATTACGTATAGTAAGCAGAATAAAGTTATGGAGAGAGCAGGCCTGGTTACGTACATGGGATAGTTTGGGGGGTGAAGTAGTAATTAGGAAAATGTTGTCAGTAAAAGGGGAAAAGAACAGAAGAAATATAGGGAAAGTTAAAGAGAGGTGGCTAAGAACAATTAAGAGAAAAATTTAGATTAGGATAGGTGAAATGGCAAAATGTGTAACAAGGAGTAGAGGGCCTCCAATACACAAAAACCTAAGGTTAGGTGTATGGGGACTGAATTATTCAATGGTGGGCAACATGGTAGGATTTTCAGGATTTAGGAATATATGATGTTTTCCAGTATGGATTTTATAATTGTTATCTTGATTTTGTATTTTCAATTGATGTAAAAGGAAAGATGAGAAATAAATTACAAATAGTAAGCAGCTTTGATGAGTTTTCACCGGAAATATAGATACATTTTAAGGGCTCCAAACCCAAAAGCGTCTTTCTAGAAATGGTTGTGTGTGCGTGCGTGCTCTCACACCTGTCTCTAAACAGCTCAATTCGAGTTAATTTTCGAGCATAACTTGAAAAGAGTGAGACAAGAAGATTTCCCAGAAAATCTCCTTGACCTGTCTTCTAAAGGGAACATTTTAAAATTTGTACTTTCTCAAAAACGACTCTAAACCGTAAGAGATAGGCAAAATATAGATTTGTGTGGAATAACTTTTTCGTGGAAATAACTATTTTCGAGATATTCGATGTTACTGAGTTTTAAAATATTTGCATGTTTCTCAATAGGAAGTCATTCGTATTTTAATCCCGGGCACGTAAAGTGAATGGAAAGTGAAAACTGTCATATAGCGAATAGCCCTTAGATTTGACTATCGCTTAAACCTACTGCGTTCTCATGTTCCCTTTGTAGCTATAATGAGGTAAGTAACGAAACCATTTCTACAAACGTTTATGTAAATTAACTTGACGTAAATATCTAGAAAAATAATGTTTTAAAGTATGTATTTTTTAGGTATCCAAATACGAAATGTGAAGGATGTTCGTGCATGTGCTTTTGTATGTGTGTATGTTATCTGAAGGACATAACTCAAAAACTAAAGATGGAATAAAGCGAAACTTCATATTTAAGGTTAGCGTTTTCCAGTTATGCTATTTAATCACTAATATAAAAAAGGAAGAAGAAACAACAACCAGCCTTTTGTATGGGAACATTTTACTTATTTCTTGTTTTAAAAAAATGTAACCAATAAAACGCACCTTTTGCAACTCCTGGGAATAGCCTGCGGATTCGGCTTCTCCGGACTAACTACATAAAAATTATACATACGAGTATGTTTAACTACCTTTAACATCTAAAGTTGTAGGGGTGGCTTAACTTTTGGAATAAGTTATTTATAAGTTAAGAATAAGTTTGGTTATAATTAAATTGTTTCAAATCCTTGTTTTTGTAAAATAGAATATTTCATGTTTTGGTGTCGGATTCACTCGTTTACTGTGTTATCTTTGGGTTTTCTTAAGCAAATTTCACACACACACACAATGGGCACACCAACATTTACAATTTCTCGTACTTCTAGACTTTAAAGAGAAAGAGGAACAATGCTTCTCAAAGAAAGACTTCCATTCTTCAACTGGGAACCGAATCCGCGACTTCTGGATTTGGCATACTAACCACAGACCTCAGAGGCAGTGTGCGATTTCATTTGTCATTGGTTTAAATATATGAGTACTTCATTATTTTGATAAGTTGGTCACCATGCAACTGTTTATCACGAGGTTATAAAAAGAGTTGATATAGAATTCCAGTACCAACACAAACTATCGCTTCAATCTTCTGTAATCTACTTTGTACCTATACAGAGTAGTGGAAGCATTTTCTTGCCAACTTTAAGTAGATACAAGAAAAGTCTGTTGCACATCATACAACATTTTCTACACTAGCTGTTCTAATAAGCGTTAATGTTAATGTAGATAAATGTCCTTATGCATAGCCGGAAGCGGTTTAAGTTAAGGCAGGTTTTAAGCCGTTTAAGCCATAGTATGCATGAAATACTAACAAAAGCTGATGGATGCCGATGTTCCCGCAAAGTAACAAAAGTACTTGTAAATCCTGTGTATTGTAAAACTTTTCTATTTTTGTAACATTACTGAAATCTTTAAGCAAGCTTAACTTAACTGTGTCACAAAAATTTAATTACATTGTGAAGTTGTGATATGAATACCCCTAGGTTAAAGTAATACTAAATAGACAAATTAAAAAAAAACAAAAAAGAAAATAATAATTCTCGTTTGAGAAGAGTATAAATATTTGACAATTAAATTGCAAGGAATATAGCAAGAATTGTTTACTCAAAAAGAAGACAGTCTGCATAAATTGTGTGGTTTCACGACATCTACAGTTTTTATTGTAATAAGAGTATTTTGTCTGTTTCTTAAGATTTATAAATTCTTCATTCCATTGAGAAAAAGGACTTAGAAGCCTATTCCCAGAAAGTTATTCGTTATCAGGTCCTTGAGAATCGCCTCACTTTTCTTGCCTATAGTGATGGGAATAGAAAAAGTCATAGGGTGCAAGATCGGAGCTGTAAGGTAGATGTGGTACACAGTTACTATTGAATCGAGCCAGAAACTGCATGACTTGATTTGCGATGTGAGGCCTGCATTGTGATGATGAAGTCGCCACCCAGTCCGAGAAAGCTCTGGTCATATCTTTGCAATGTGCTTCCTCAATGTAGCCAATATTGACGTGTACTATGCTGCTGTAACAGTAGTGTGAGGGGGAACTGCTGCTGGTAAATTATTCCATTACAGTAAACAAAATTTGATCACCATCACTTTCCCTGCAGATGGAATAATTTTTGCATTTTTTTTTTTTCGTCTTGGAGAACCTGACGATTTCCACACTGTGCTGGCTTGTTTTCCTTCAGGATTATAACGATGCAGCCATGACTCATCGCCGGTGATAGTCGATTTAAAAAATGCATTCTCTCCATCAGCAAAGAGACGCAGCACCTCACAGCTTGTCTCCATTCGCACAGCCTTTTGCTCGGGAGTCAGACGTGGCACACAACGAGCACAAACTCGGGTCATATGGAGATGGTCGTGCATAATTGTAAACACGCTGTCATATGAATTTCTCAACACTTCACTAAGGTTACGTGATGTTATACGCCGATCCTCTCGGACAATCATAGCAGCTGTGTTGATGTTGACTTCAGACACAGCAGAAGCCGAAACACCAGGCCTACCTTGCTTAACACAGACACGTCGGCCATTTTTGAAGTCCTTGAACCACCTAAACACTGTTGCATGAGGTAGTGCATCTTCACTGTACGCTTGCTTCAGCTTTTCATAAGTCTGGGTGGTTGTATGGTTTAAACAGGGAAATGCACGTAGCTTCTACAAAATAGAGTATTACTACCAACCTACCAATTCCCCGTGGGTGTCGGGAACACACTGCTCCCTCGAGTCCAACCGAATCCGAACAACTCCCCATCGGTAGCGACTCGGCAGTTCGGCCCGAGGTTCCTCTAGTAACGTCAGAGGTACCGCGAGTGCTAAGGGTCCGCAGCGCTCGCACCACGGCAGCTGAAGGGGATGGATCTATGGATGCAATCTAGTCTAGACTTAAAACTATATGATGCTATCCGTCAAAGTGGCCCAGTGGCACCATCTCTATGAGTGGCCTGGAATTTATCAACCGATATAAGCTAAATAACAGATAGATTAAATTTAATTACAAATTACGAGCAGGAGCTCATTTTTCATTGGTATAGTGAATTATAGTGTTTTAAGTTTCCTAATTAATACAGAATGAATTTTCTTTACTACATGATAAACGATCTCATGTATATTGCCCGCCTCGGTAGCGTGGTGGTAGAACGTCTGCCTCACGTTCAAGAGGTCCCAAGTTCGAATCTCGGTCAGGGTGAGTTACCTGGATAAGGTTTTCCTGGGTTTTCCCTTATCCTGAAAGACGAATGTCGGGTAACTCTAAGCTCTATGGACCCTGGACTCATTTGAGCATAATTTCACACATTCCATTCATCGCCCTCTGTGATTTAATGTTGGAGGACGTAAGATTACAAAAAAAAAACTCATATATAGAAAACAAAACGTAATTGTTTTCACATCCAGGAATGCTACATGCTCAGGCTGTTTATCATTTCAGACAACTCTTACACAGGAGCATCTTTTAAATATACAATATAACTTCTGTTTGTACAAATTATTCGATAAATCTTGACTTCTAACGCGCTAACAGCTGTCAGGAATCTATGCATGCTGTCTGCCCCTAAAATAAATTGGATTTGTATTTCTACACAATATCTAAAACGCAGCTATTACACAATTCCAAGAAGTGTTTGGATAGTCAAATTTTCCTGGCATTCTCTGAAAATAATATTTTTTAGAAAAATATCGTACACCAGTGGGGTCGTTGCACCCTGATTTGCAACTACTGAGGGCAACCTCATTCACACTCAACTACCTATGGTACCGTTTCTTTAATGGTTAAGCAATGAGACGGACGGACGGACGGATGGTGGATTAACTAACACACACTTTCGGGCTACCCTCAGCCTGCCAACACCTGATAAGATTGGACCTAGGTTTTGCCTAGCCTTTACCTACTTTACGAATGTGTCATTGTTTTAATTAACACGCTTTGTTAAATAAACTTTTATCTATATATGTACTATGCATGTGTGTATTTTTATTGTCTGTAACTTAAGCACACCTATCAAAAATCGATTACAATAGAAGAATGTCATAACTTTGTCTTAGTATTCTCCTGTTTTTTTAGCTATAATTTATTTATATTTGGGTCCTCCAGAGAAAAAAGCGTAGATACGCAGGTCTAGCGAGGGTGCCTGTTTCTTTAGTTGTTTTTCTTAACCACTAATTTATTGTATTCACTTTTCTTCGCGGATTCGTTCGCCCCGGCCACGTAATGGAACAAAACATTACGAATTGAAGAATTAGCCATTTAGTGTTGTAAATCTATTCATAGTACGAGTATTAGCTTGTTTCATTTGTATTTGTTGTCATAAGAATTTGTTTGAGTTTAAGCTCATAGTAATTAAGGATTACTACTGTTCTCTTGAGTTTCAGTGCAAGCATATATTTTGCTAATTAATAACTTGGGCCACTGTTTCTCTCTTTTTAAGGCTGCTCCTTTATTATAAAAAGCTATGATGAATAAATGGCAATTGAGGAAGTACGATATTGTTGCGTATATAGGCTGAGCAAGAGTTAGAAATTACTTTAATCATTGTTATTTAACATTCATTTTCCGTGCCTTGAATTTGGGCAAACTTGTTTGCTCATGGTTAATCTTAAATTTTGCTGACTGGCAAAACATGTATTTTGGACTAGTGAATCACACATCGTGCTGATCAAGGGGAAACAATACACAGGTTGCCAGTGACAGGTCTCAACACGTTCTCAATTACGTAGATAGTGACGGCACAAGATGATTCAATATTTGGAAGGAAAATAATAAGGTTTAGCTAGCGTGGGGAATGCTGATTTGGCTATTAGCTGCCATTTTGTGCAGGACCTCTGTATAAGCTTGGTAGAGTTAGCGCACGCAAGGACTTTATGCTGGGGATTGTTATGCTGGAGGACTTTATGCTGGAAGTTCATTCCGGGCAGGTCACTCATTAAGTCTAGTTTCTCCGGAGTTCACGCTATTTCTAAATTCAGGCTCATCATACCGCCGACTAGTGGTGGCTGCTCTACACTTTGCATCCTCAGCTATAACACAAACACATCTCCAAGGTAAGCCCGGCTGTATCTTTGATATACTAATGTAATTGTTATCACCATTCCACCCTAAGTGTCTTCAAGACTTCGGGAGTGACTTGTCTTGAAACCCAATTACACTGGGTGACAAACAAATAATTTTTGAATGTTTCCAGCACTTCATGAGGCAATTCCTACTAATTTTGGGTTGAGAAAAACAAATATGACAGTGAAACATTTTTATTACCTCTAGTTTCTATGATATACACAAGGCGGAAGTATTACAAATTAACGGATTGAGAGAAAAGGATACATTTTAATTACATACATGCTAACAACAATGAACGTGCATTTCACTTTTTAACTTGTAATTAGCCCACCTCCATAGCGTAGATGGCAGCGTGCCTGCCTCACGTTCAAGAGGTTCTGAGTTCGAATCTTGGTCAGGTTGGGTTACCTGGATAAGGTTTCTTCTGGGGGTTTCCCTTATCCTGAAGAACGAATGTCGGGTAGCTCTAAGCTCTAAGGATCCTGGGCTCATTTGAGCATCATTTCAGCCATTCCATTCATCGTCCGATATGACGTGAACGTTAGAGGACGTAAAATTAAAACAAAAGGGTAATTACATGCTAAGACTTCTAAATTGCTGGAAAAATACTTCGCAGATAGTCGTGTCTGAAGAGTATCATGTGGTGGTCTATTGACTTCGTCGTCTTTCAGCTTACCTCTTGTGATGGAGTTCCGCAGAATCCCTGTACAAAGACCAACAGTAATCCGCAAGCATTTTTTCATTCCAACGGCCCTGATATCTTTGTTCCATAACAGAAATGTCCTGATGGAATCTCTCTCCATGTTCATCACTAACAGCTCCACAACTAGGAGGGAAAACGTCTAGGTGGGAGTGGAGAAAATGGATCTTACGGAGCATGTTGCATCCAAGGTTACGGTATTTTTGCAGGAGCACTGTCACCAAATGCTTGCAGTTGTCATCTACGGTATTTTAACAGGTGTGCCAACTCCCAAAAAAAATTCCCCTAAATTTAAAATCTTCACTCTAAAAAATTAAATGTCACTTTATCTTCAAAACAAGAGCTAATCTATCATTTTTATGGTGATTTTTAATTCAGCAGATGGAAATACATGTAAATTCACTATTTTCAAGCCCGAAACATTTTCATTGTTGCCCACTGTTATTAGGCTATTGTAAATTGGCATGTTATAGAACCCTGTATTGTCTCTATTTATCTAGCTTTAATCTAGCTACAAACTCCCTCTACCATTTAGTTCTACCGTCTGCGCTCCCATTCTTTCAGCTACGCTCCCGGTTTAAGAGTAGATTGTAAACCCTTAAGGTGAAATCCCTTTAAGTATGCACAGTCCTATCCACAAAATATAGTATAAATCTCCCTGGTCCATAATATCATTTGCAACAATATATCCCTACATTTCATGTACCTCTCACAGAATACGCCAATATTAAACTGAATTAATTCATGTTTCTTTCGTACTAAATGTAAGTTAACTTCGCTAGTATATTGGCTCTCCTCTAGCAGTAAATTCTCCATTTACTCGATGAATTGGGTCGTGTAATACAGTTAGCAGCTTTGGTTTGTTTACATTCTCAACATCGTTCAATACATTCATTGCGGTGGAGTGCTCCAATTCATGGCAGGAACAAATTGCTACGTACGATTTTTCTTGAACTTACTCCCGAAAATTTATATTTAGAGGTTTCCCAGGATATGCGATATAATTTTTCAGAGAACGAAAATAAATGAGGAAAGCTTGCTTTGTCGCTCTAGTATGACTGTTGTGAAGCCTGGTATTCAATGCCAATGGTAAGAGTTTTGAAGACGATCCAAATGAAAGTGAAAGGGGCACGAGGATCAGCCAACGAGAAAACAGGAACAAACGACGGGAGAGAAAGGCGACTTTTTTTAAGGTGTAATTGTAAGCGCATGGATGATAGTAATTTAAAAGGCTATTCCTGCTCAATTTTCTGGACAGGCCCATGCCTTCATGGGAGAGAGAAGTTTTGTTTAATCTGCGCAGGATATATCTAAGAGACTAGCGTTGACATAGCTAAGTTTACCACTTGCGGTTAAATCCTATTGAGGATGGCACGCAGCAACATTACTCTGCCTGTACAGAGCCTGCCAGTAGTATTTCGATCACCCGCGTAAGCAATTACAATTTATTTACAACTTGAATGGATTAAGTTTAAAATATATGCGAAGGAATAAATATGATAATGGACTCCTCTGGACGGCTCTTCTGGACTCTGGTTTAAAACATACAGGCAAAATGATATCGCCAAGCAACTAGTAATTAAAAAGATTCTCGCATTCTGTTCCCTTTGTTGCAGAAGTTGGCTTAATGTGGCAATCACTCAAATGTCTAGTTTACTACTCTTCTTCTTTAACTTCTCTACTTGCGTCACTATTATGATGTTAGGGAATTCTTGTTCCTCTATTCCCTTTTTTAGGTTGGGTGTGTGGAACCGAAGCTTTGGATCTAATAGAGAACCAGGATAGGGGATCAGCCCAATGTCTGGTGTGAAGGTGAAAGAAGTGGATGATATAAATGAGGGCGAGATGAATGATAGGAACGATGACGATGGTGGAATGCTGATGGGGGAAACCGGAGGACCCGGTAAAAACCCGTCCTAGCGCCATGTTGTTAACTTTGTTGAGACCTTTCGGTGGCCTGGGATCGAACCCAGGTCGCTTTGGTGAGAGCCAAGCGGTCTAACCACTCAGCCATGGCGCGTCCTTTAGTTTACCACTCAACGGAATAAATTTTCCTTTCTGTTCTAGAAATTACTTGTACAAAAAGGTTATATATTTCTATCTAAAATAGAGTCTATCTAGTTCCTGCTCTTAAGAAGATTCACGACAAATAATAGCTGATGCAGTCACCCTCTATAGCGAGTGAATGCGTGTCTGCCTCACGTTCAAGAGGTCCCGAGTTGAAATCTCGAACAGGGCGAGTTATCTGAATATAGTTTTTTCTAGGGTTTCCCCTTATCCGGAAAGAGGAATGTCAGGTAACTCTAACCTCTATGGACCCTGGACTTATTTGAGCATCTTTTTACCCATTTCTTTCACTGTCCGATATGACTTATCATTGGAGGACGTAAATTTAAGAATATTACAAATGTAATCTTGCAAAATATTCAGTGGAGAACGTCAACTCTTGAAAAATCAAGCCGAATATGTAAGTTTTGCTATAAAATTACGTAAGAACAAAAATTGGGGAATTTAAACAAGGAGTGAGGGTTTGATCACAAGTTTACTTATGTATAAATGCGTATTTATTGACTATTGAAAACTAACATAATTACAGAAATTCGCGCGATATTCTAACATGTTTACAGTTCCTGCAGTACATCACTGTCCTGTTTGAGGTTATCATTTTAGTTGCCGTATGGACGAAACGTTGACTTCTGGAAATAGACGAAATATGTTTTCATGACAGTTATGCCAATTTCTTTCAGCTTTATTCCAGTAAAATCCCTTCGTTTAATTTTTGTTCCCATGCTAATAATCAGTACATGATTTAACTTCCGTATAAATTACGATTTGATAAAGATAAGGTAATATTGAATTTAGAATCTGGTATGACGTATGCTCGTACGCAACAGTTCTTTCAAAATCACAGTTATGAGTTCTATGATATTTAATTAAAGGCATATTTAAAGTTTTCTTCACATTTATAAATTATTGCATTATATTGATAAGAAAACCATATTATGGCAATTGCTGAGCAATAAATGTATTTCAATAACAGCTGCTAACTCTGAGCTTAATTTTTGCACTGTATTATACAATGACATATTGTATGTATTGGACTGATCTTTTCCTGTTGCTCCGTGATAGTTTCTCATCTGTAACATATATATTTGAAAATAATATGTCTTTGTGTATAATGTCCGTAGGTTGCAGCACTCTCACATTGGTAGGGTGGTAGTAATGTTCTGTTTTGTAGACGCTACATGCATTTCGCATACCAATCAGGCGCGTATTTAGAAGTATTTAGAAGTCAATTTCCGGGTGGGGGGGGGGGGGTTCCAAAAAATCTGCGTCGAATTATTTGCTTTTAATAAATAAGTAATCAGGGATATGCTTTTATCACGTTAGTAAAAAAATAAAAACACGTGTAATATAGGGGAGATATACGCAGTACCGCACACCTAAGGTTTTTTCAAAATTTAAAGAAAATGCAATGGAGAACAACTAGCGTGTTACTATTATAATGAAGTTAATAACATACAGAAATAGCATTAGTAATTAACATTTATGAACGCGAGTTATTTTGACTTTTAATAACTAAAGTAAATATTAGTGATAATTGCATATCTAAAAAAGTGTTCCCCAGTACCGGACAGACGTAAATAAATACATATTTCTAAATAAAGGAAGAGGAAGCGCATAATAAATCATACAATAAATTATTGTATTTTGAGCTAAAACAGAACACAGTAACATGATAATATATTCTTCAAAACGTTCTCTAGAGATTATCACAACCAAATAAAAATGTCGCAGAACTAATGAAACGTTTTTTAAATACAGTGACCACATCTATAAAATCAATGCTCTCTTGCCCTGTACATTCAATGCATGTCCAGCTCTTGAACGATACGCTAATTACACTGAACCCAAGCGTCGTCTGTGATTTCTAAGCAAATGATACACTCTGTTAGAACACTTCAATCGACACTGGTTTTGGTCCCAAAATTTAATTTTATTTTAGTTTTCTAAGGCTCTTCACTATTTCCAGTTTCTGTTGGCACAGAGTTAGAGCTAGGTTCTCTATTTATAGTTTTATTAATGTTAGCCTTACGTCCCTTTGCTATCGGTTTGTTCTTCTATTTTTGTGCCTTTTCCTGCAAAATCAACTTAGGCATACAGAGTCGATGTTGATGTTTAAGCAATATATATTGCTACTCCCAGGCTCATTGATCTATCACATTCTTTATTGCTTGTTTCATATTTTATTCTAACCATTTTCCTTTCTTTTTGGCCGCCATTTTGACAGGAATATCTATAAACAACAATTAATCTAATTTCAGTGCAAGTTGAGGGGATAAAAATATACCTTCGCGTACGGTACTGGGAAAATTTCTATCGTACGGTAATGAGCAACTCACACGTACGTATATATATATATATATATATATATATATATATATATATATATAACGTCATAGCACGGCCCGATTCTTTTAAACCGACACAGTATTTTGTGTTTGTGTAGTCTACTTAATACCAAATAATATGAGCACAAATACTTAGTTCTTCACCGGACAAGGCAGCAGCAATGTCAGCAACTTATTAACAGCACAGCTCCAGTTCACTACACGACTTCTCTGAACAATAACTTCTGATTCAACGGTCAAAGAGGAGGGAAAACTCTCCGATGGTAACAAAGATAGTGGATTGTCTAAATACACACTATGAGCTTCTACTATCTATGGACTACTACGAGATACTGACACCGTGCAGTACTGGTCGCATCTCCCCTATTATATTCACACAACTTTCTTCACCCAAGCTTCTACAAATTGTTCTTAGAAAAGTTTATTTTTGTCTTGTTTCTTTGGATAAAGTCTGTAGAAAGGCCTTGCACGTTGCATATTTTTTGTTCTTATACCTGGGATAATGTGATATAAGCAGTAATCAGATATTTAAAAAGCGAACCACTGGTGCATTTGAAGTATTAGTTCTCATTGAATGAAGAAGGGAATAGGTACTTAGAAGTTATAAATTACATACCTTTAAGTAAGTATCTGGGAATCAACAAATTATAATACATCGGAATTGGGTAACTTTGTAATACGTTATTGTAATTGACATTAGTTGTGCATTTTAACGAGTTCTACAGCTGCTGTGCAGTAGCTTTTCGTTTTTCTCTTAAATAACTTTATCTCCTGACAGTGAATAGAGACGTTGAGATGATAAGCTTGAATAAACGTTTCCGATTTATTTTAAACTGAGTTTTATTTAAAATATTTATTAAAAGTTTGAAATGATAATTCAAATGCAGACAATGGAGTGACACGTCTCTTTTCTGATGGAGGGAATGCGTTTTTGAAATCATTTATCACCGGTGATGAGCCGGGCTGTATCATTGTGCTCCTGAAGGAATACAAGCCAGCACAGTGTGGAAATCGCTAGGTTCCCCAACACCAAAAGAAGACAAAAATGGTTCCATGTGCAGAGAAAGTGATGATTACATTTTTTGACTGTGATGCAGTATGCAGTTCACCCACACAACACCGTTAAAGAAGTATTGGCTCATTGAGGAAGCACACTGCAAAGAAATGACCAGAGCTTTCTCGGACTGGGTGACGACTTCATTATGACTATGCACGGCCTCTCGTCGCAATAAAAGGTCATGCAATTTCTGACTCGATTCAAAATTACCTGTGCGCCGTATGTTAATATTTTAGAGTTATGCATACTGCAAAAGGCGGGGGAGGGGGGGGAGAAAAGATGTCACCAAAATTGGGACCCAGGTCTTAACAAAGACCCGCACGGTGAAGTGTTTCAGGGTCATCCACTAAGTGAATCCTTTCTGACCTAGTTGTTCATTTATAGAACAAGAAGGACTTTGTAAAACAGAATGTTTTACGATGGATGCTCACAGTGTCAAGAGTGTTGACTATCTAGATGCTGAAAAAGAATGTAGGTTTGTGATTTTTGAAGAGCTGGAGAAATCCTTATATAACATAATATAATATACCTAAGTTTCATAGTAGTGGAAATTAGTCGTTCTCCTACACTAGCCGTATGTGGGTTAAGATTTGGATAGAGACAGGCTGAAAAATGCAAGCCATTGCTGGGATTTGAATCACGAATCTCCCGATCTCCATCTGGTTGCATTTAAACATTGAGCTATCATGGCAACATGCTAGCATGACAAATTCTCCACCAGACTTGTATTTTTCCCGGTAAACCAATAGGAGTTCTCATATGCAATGAGATACAAACCTTTTGGGGTGACTTACCTGTTGTAGTCCCAGGCTTCATAGTCAAAACACTATTAGGTTAATTGATAGTAATTAATGGTTCTTCCACACTAGCCGTGTGTAGGATAAGGTTTGGATAGGTAGTCAGACTGAAACTGGAGACCAGTAGATCCGTGGTTTGTATCTCAGCTATGAAATTGAATTTTACAGTCTCACTCTATCGTTTCAAAATACTGTTTAAACGTTTTTGAAATACGTATGTTTCTTACACTCTTAAAAATTATGATAACTCTTTTTGGAAGAAAAATAAGCCGCATTTAGGTATATTACATAATTTCAATTTGTAATTCTGAGACTTTAGGGTTAACTCCAAGACTATGCATACAATAATGGACCATATGGAAGGCTTACATCTCCAGTGGGTACCTGGGTTGAGTTTCCTATCAAGGAGTAGACAAACTCTGGACCAAAGAGAGTAGTAGCAAGGATACTCAAATCTTTAAAAGTGTGTCACTATTTGATGGTCTTAAAATTCAATGCTCTTTCCGTGTAAATTGAATAATATAGCGTGTCAATAAACTACGCAGAAATAATTTCAGCGATTTTAGACGTGACTAATGTAAGTAAATTGAGGTAGGCAATGCATGGTCTCTAGCTAAACAGAACACAGTTACTTGTGTTAACCCTATTGGCATCAGATGCTGGTAAATTGGTATTTAAACAAGGTGGATGGTGTTGTTGCATTAGAATCTCTTTAAAACTGCTTCCCAATATAGAAATATCAATTCCCAGTAGCTTGTTATTGGCGTTCTCAAAATTTAATGCCTCAAAGATCAATCAAATTTCGAATAAATCTCCTGCTAGTGTGACATTTAACAGTGATTAGCTGCCTCCTTGCATCATGTAACCTACTGTAGTGGTAAGGTGACGCCGATAACTGGAGTTCCAAAGGTTGCTGGTTCGGTTCCTGTCATAAAGTTAATTTTGTCTCTTTCTACATCTTTTCATTAGTACCTCAGAAAAGGGCCTAACTGCCCAAATAATAGCAGCATGTGAAGTTATTCGACGCACACAATGAATTCTGGACAGGGTACGACAGTCATTTCTTCGTCTTTGCCAACTTTACATAAAAAACGCAGGTCACCATTTCGAGCAGTCCCTATAAACCTGACGTAAAGTATTGCATTTACTTTTATTTTATGTAAGTTCATTCGTCCTTTAAACCACCTCCCATTTAGACGTACAACATGGGAAAGTATTACGCAGAAAGAATTGCATTTAATTGCACTCACAAAGTGAAATTTCTCCGTAATATGCATGCATTTATACAAGTATTAAAAGCTTAAACAAAACATTAAAATACAATAAAAAACAAAACAAAAATTAATAAACGATCAAAAAGGAAAAGAGACTCGAACTGGTTTACCTTTCACTTGAAAGCTAATGTCATAATATTGCGCCGGAGGGACCGCTCCGAGACGTCTCTTCATTTTTGTATGCTGCCACTCAAGTGTTTGTCCGCCTCGGTGGCGTAGATGGTAGCGTGTCTGCTTCACGTTCAAGAGGTCCCGAGTTCGAATCTCGGCCAGGGTGAGTTATCTGGATAAGGTTTTCCCGGGTTTTTCCCTTATCCTTCAAGACGAATGTCGGGTAACTCTAAGCTCCATGGGCCCTGAACTCATTTGAGCATCATTTCACCCATTTCATTCACCGTCCGATATGACTTAATGTTGGAGGAGATCAATTACAAAAAAAAAAAAAAAAAACTCAAGTGTTATGAGTGGCGTACCGGTACTTTTAAACTTATAGCCGTAACTTCCACATTTGAACCAACAGGCCATATGTATCATATCTCAAATTACTTGCTTAGGTTATCTCTACTTGCTCTGAAAATATTTCGGTATTATATATAAATAAATATATACTCTTAGAAAATTCAAGATATACATTTTATTTACTTGTATCTTAAATATTTTAATAAGCATCGTTAGAGCCATGTTTCAGAAAAGAATATTGAATATTTGTCTAAGAAAAGGAAAGTTTGGATTTATAGAATTTTCTTGAAAATCTTCGTGTCCATGTTGTTTTGCCACATTTCGATCCAGGGGATGACAGGCAGTGCCGATGTGACGTCAGCACACAGGAGTTCAGCGAGTGATGTCATGATACCAGTTTAAAGATGTTTGTTGTGTTATTAACCTCAGATATGTTTGCTGTCTTTCCTAAACTCTTGCACCCTGCACACCTCAAATTATGTCTCTTCTTTCCCTGCAACAGCAGTACAGAGCATAAAGTCGTGATACGCTGTTGCTTTCGACACACACACACACATTTTTAGGGATTCAGGTGTTTTTGATTTTTGGGTGGAATTTAGTACTTTCTGTACCACCGATGTATAATGTTATAAAGCTACAGGTAGAACGCTTTGGTTTTCGCCTTATGAAGTGTAACTGTGACTATATTACCTGTAGCTGAAATAATAACGTCGACGATATTACTCCTAATACAAAGTGACTGAAAATCGTGACCGTAGGCGACAGACGTTTAAATTCAATTGCACTTAACGATGTATGGGCGTTCCGTGACCCAAGTACCTACTACGTCGAAAGGAGCAGTTTTCTTGCTTCACTGTTCAGGAGATGCGCAGTTAAGCCGCAAAAGATGCGAAATAGATTTGCAGTGCACATATTTGAGGTTTAATTCTATCAACCGCGTATCCTAAACTTTTAAATGAGTTCTCGAAATGTGTGTGTTGTAGTTTACGGAAAAAATCGCTCTTTTGAGGTTTCTGAGGGTCGGAAATCATCTAGGTAGCTCTCGTGTACAGCAAATTTCATTCTCATACATAAAGTATATGCACACATATGTATGTGGAAACAATTTCTCAGCACAATATTACAGTTGCCAAAATGAGCAGCAGCAAATAAAAAAAAACATGTACATTATTTAATTAATGTAAACTGATACAGAAAATTATTTTAATAATAATAATGATAATAATGATAATAATAATAATAATAATAATAATAATAAAAATAATAATAATAATAATAATAATAATAATAATAATAATAATAATAATAATAATAATAATAATAATAATAATAATAATAATAATAATAATAATAATAATAATAATAATAATAATAATAATAATAATAATAATAATAATAATAATAATAATAATAATAATAATAATAATAATAATAATAATAATAATAATAATAATAATAATAATAATAATAATAATAACAACAACAACAACAACAACAATAATAATAATAATAATAATAATAATAATAATAATAATAATAATAATAATAATAATAATAATAATAATAATAATAATAATAATAATAATAATAATAATAATAATAATAATAATAATAATAATAATAATAATAATAATAATAATAATAATAATAATAATAATAATAATAATAATAATAATAATAATAATAATAATAATAATAATAATAATAATAATAATAATAATAATAATAATAATAATAATAATAATAATAATAATAATAATAATAATAATAATAATAATAATAATAATAATAATAATAATAATAATAATAATAATAATAATAATAATAATAATAATAATAATAATAATGAGGAGGAGGAGGATAGGACGAGGAGAATAAGGAGAATAAGAATGAATAATGACATCTGAATCGCTTGCAGAAAATCGTCTCTCCTTTTGGAGGATAGGTATAAGAGACATGGTCCTGCATCTGAGCTAATCTTTCTTAGAAATAACCTCGTTTGCTAACAAGTATCCCTCCCCGTACCATTGCCTTCCCCTTTCCCCTGATTTTTTTTTTTTTACTTTTTTTAGTTTACGTCCTCCAACGTTAAGTCATATCGGACTATGAATGAAATAGATGAAATGATGCTCAATGCGTCCGGGGTCCATGTACTTAGAGCTACCTGATATTCGTCTTTCAGGATAAGGGAAAACACCGGAAAAAACCTTACCCAGGTAGCTCACCCTACCGAGATTTGAACTCGAGACCTCTTGAACGTGAGGAAGACATGCTACAACCACGCTACCAAGGCGGGCTTCCCCTGATTAGCTATTACTTTCGGAGTCGTGGGCGTTTTTTTCACACCTCGTGGAAACCTGCAGTAAACGTCATAATAATTGCCAGGAAGATTATTAAAATCATGCAAATTAAGATGTGGAGGAATGTACCGTTCACCAAACACAAGAAAGCAAGGCAGAGGAATGTGTAACATAATCATGTTTGCTGTCTGAATTATGTTTATGCTCACCATCTGGATATAAGGATGCTAGGTTCATGTAAAATACACAGTGTTGTCATACAACTTGAAGCGATAAAATGTATGGCTCAGGGTTAAGTAATGAGGTTTATCTCAGGGTATGCGTGGATATGTATGAGAAGGATGGTTTTAATGACACTGGAATGCCCGTTTCATACTGTTTTAATGACTGCTTCTTTTTATCATTACATTAAACTCGAAGTTGCCGACCAAGGGTTATCAATATCACTGCTTAGAGTTACTATATGTGAAATGTTTATTACTCGATAAAACTTAATTAGTTCTTCACGTATATATGAGCCGAAAAATGTCTTCTCTCATCGCTTCTGGTCTGCCCTCGACCAAGACAGAAGAAGACGACTGCCCTAATCGGCTTCACCCATGGACTGACTGTCCTTCCTGGGCTCAGCTGCGCGTGGGTGTGTGACTTTCACTTTCTAGAAACCCTTTATTCAACCAAAGATTTCCTTTGTGACTATTTTGTCATGCCTTTATTAAAGGTCCGAAGAATACCCTATTCAAACAAAGTCAAGTGCTACCCTTTAGAAGTCTGCTAAGGACACTGTTTCTTGCGTTTCTTTTGTTAAAACAACTATTCACCCCAACTGCTATTCGACTCAACTGCCCCTGCATGTGTTGTAACAAAGAACCAACATTCCTTTGAAATCCATCATGATTCTTTACTTATATCAATCCTTTAATTTCGGTATCAAACTCACTCATGTATAATACCTATCACTGCACTTTCTGAAACGAGCATTAGTTCTGGCAGCATGGCAAACTCATATGCACCCTCATTCACTCGTTTCGTAGTAAACAGATCCACTGCCAGAGTAGATAAATAGATGAAGCCCCCCCCCTCTCTCTCTCCCTCTCTCTCTTTTCAGGACCCGCTTGCCTTCTTATGTTGGGTAGACAGTAGGTACAAGTTTATAATGAAACTCAACTCACGTTGAATAGTAATGATGACAAATCCAGTTCAAAAAATAATATAAAAAATGATGTCACGACTACCGATAAACGCACGTGCTATCGTAAGTCATCCCGAGATACCGTCTCTCATTCCGAAAGGCAGGTTTAAGCAAAGGATCCTCCTCTTTATTTCCTGTTAAGAATTAATATGCACTCCAGATACATTAACTCTGTTACGTAATATATGTAATTCATGCGGTTATGAAAAACTGAATCTGACAAAATCTATTAAGCATATCATTACGTTAAATAATGAACTTATTTTTACTGCACAACAGTTTGTACAGCAACCAATGAGAGGTGATTAGATTAGGTCACGTGATCGTTAAGAGATACGGGGCAATATATATACAATTAAAATAAATTACACTTTAACACTAAGGTAGGTAATCTCAGCAATGTGATTTTATTCTATTGGTAGAATTAAAAGCTCTAACGTTGTATTCCTTAACATTCTACTTAACCTAGTAATTTTTACTGTTTACATTTTCAAGCAAAACATTGAAGTCTCGTATTACATATTTTATTTTCTCGCAAACTAACAGAATAAATAAGCATTGGTCGCTAAACTTATTAATACAGTTTTAAAGAGTTATATTATAAAGTATTAATTAAATAAATAATTTCATATGTAGCAGTTTTTCAAAAGAATAAATAATGTAAAAAATAAATGTATTTGAGGTTAATTTAAAAATATTCGTGACACTTTCTCTATATAGTAGACCTTAAAGGTTCGCTAATGTATTAAGTTTACATGAATCGACCCAAAACGTGAATGATACGGAAAAAATGAACACCAGGAATATGTAAGTTCGCCTCACCTTTAGATTTTCATTTTACCTGCAAATTAAATAAAATAGGGCAAAAGAAATGTAGAGAAATGTACAGAAATCAAGTTAACCAGGCGTATACTTCTGGAACATTTCACGACTGACAGTTAAACTTCTCACAACTAATAACATAAATAGGAATTGGGAAGCAGACCTTATTACATGTGAATGGACATCACATAGCAAAACCAAGGCAAAATAACTGCAGTTGAAACCAAGAGTGTAAGCCCAATTCACAAAAAGTGACATTAGTGATTCATGAGACGCACGATATTGGTCCTCAAAATCTAGTGCTCACAATAAGAAGGGGGGGGGGGCAGTAATATCTGGCATTACTCGGGCGAAAAAAAATCCTTTTCGGTGTGTTTTTACGAGTATTTGAACCCAACTCATACAACATTGGTAATTTAATATTTTTTCTAATAAACATTTGTTTTCCTTGAGGCTGATACGATTTTCACAAGAACGCATAAACCGCTTGGTAAAAATTAACTTCAATTCTCTTGTCGCGTGACCTTTGTCGCATTTGTGCGTAATTGTTTTTGGTCAAGCGTTTCGTCGCCCCATTGTGAACGCCGCATAACACGGAGAATGAATTCGAGCAACAAATAAATATGTGAAATGGTAACACTAGCAATGTGGTAGATGTTTCCTAGCAATGGACTTGATACACTCACTTGTTTTTCCAGCTGTAGCGAAAATAGAGGTAACAATTCCCTATAATCAAAAACTGGAAACACCCAAGAACGTCTAAGTTTAAACCAGAAGAAATTTCGACAATTGTACGTGCTGGATTCCTCAGATTCATTGGCCATTGGAGAACAATAACTAATGTATACTGTTAATAAAGGTACTTCTGCAAGACGTTTTCACTAGAGGAATTGAGAATAATGATGGCTTCACGTTTAGAAAATGTTTATCGAATTTCGATGTAGGTGAAGATCATTATCTTGAATAATTGGAATCAAATGGTAAAAAATACCTTAGGTCAGTTATAAATAGAGCCCGGATTTGTAAGCGCAATCAAATGATGAAATAAGCAAGCAAATAAGCACGAAAAATGAAACAAGCATAAAAAAATTGAATCATAAACGTATTGTTTGGTAAAATTTTTACCTTACTCACGCTTGTTACAGTACACGAGAGAGTTATCCTGATTTTTTATCCATCTATATCCCACCTTTAACTCCAATGGTCATATCGGCGGCCGTTTCCTTTGGAACATATCGAAGTTGTTAACTCGTATTCGTTGGCTTTTAATCATTAGATCACTCACACATTCGCACTCCAATTCATACTTCCAGACTCTGGGGAAGATGAGGAATTATTTTGGTTGGAGAAAAATCCCCACCCCCACACCCGGAAATCAAACCCGGGACCCCTTTGAGATTTTATTATGGGAAGCTCCTGCGTTTTTAAGTGAAAAATTCTTATACTGTGAAAAGGATCTGTCAAAGTTGCATGACGTTACTGGAACATGTGAAAAGCACCACAGTTCTTTTTGAATGAACTTCCCTTAGATATACGTTTCTGTACCAGAAAGTTTTGTAGAAATTTTAGTGTCTCGTAACCAGGATTTTTCATTGATACCTTACTGACTTTCTCAAAGGCAGTTTTAGCAACACTGTAAATCTTTCTTGTAATTTACGTCCTCCAACCGTAAGTCATATCCGACGTTGAATGAAATGGGTGAAATGATGCTCAAATGAGTCCGGGATCCATGGAGCTTAGAGTTACCTGACATTCGTCTTCCATAATAAGGGAAACCACCGGAAAATACCTTATCCAGGTTACTTACCCTGACCGAGATTCGAACTCGGGACCTTTTGAACGTGAGGCAGACATGCTACCATCTACGCTACCGAGGCTGGCTGTGAATCTCTGAAGACAACGTTACTGAACTTTCATATATCAAAGAAAGTGAATGTTCCAAAGTACTATTTCGAGTTTCTTACTGTGTTGTAATAGTAGGTATTGTTGCGTATAAGGTCTGAACAATATTTGGGAAATGTTTTAATTAATGGAGGTTCACATTTCATTTCGTGGTAAGCTCCAGGCTTTAGCAGGAATTAACAAGTTGAGACAGGTTGGATGACTCAGTAATCAGAGTAAGCAGTGGTATTGACCTGCCAGCTCATATGTTTTCTGTTAAATCGACAGAAAAGTTAAGAAGAGTCATTCTTGGGTTGCAAAAGATTGCACCTTAGAATGTAGACCATCTGTGAGGAACCGCTGAGTCGTATGAAAGCAGACATTTTGGAAGTCAGTTCTATTTAAACGATTACAGCCAGCAAGGAAGGGCTAGTTAGTCAATCGTCAGTTAGTTGATTAGTTGGAAGGTTGGATGCTGCTGCTCTAGCCTCATCATATAAATTGTTAATACTTCTACAAAACGTAACTCATCAAAGTGAACCAGCCACCTCTTGTTCAGAACTCTACGCTACTCTACATAAAAGGTAATATTCATTTATATGTTAATTGATTCAATGTCTGTCTTGATGGCATCCTTTATCTCTTCTTCAGGAGAGTTTTGTTTGATTTGACTTCCCCAATCTTTAAAATATATTTGTCAATGTTATGGAGAACCCATCACTTTAATTTAACCCTAATCATGACACTGCCCTTTGACCTGTTTAGCTCTATCATCTACTCCCTTATCCTTTCAGTAGCTGCACCCCCAGTTTTGATTAGGTTTGTAAGTTCTTCACCCCCCTTACAATATTGATTTGCAACAGTATTTTGGAGAAGCGGTTATGGATATACTCTATCTTATCTTGAATGCCAATATTAACAAAACATTCTCGTACTGTGGCGATGCTGCTTGTATCTTCTGCGTAAAATGACACAGTCTTTAACCAAGAACCCGATCAAGTTAAAACTGGCTGAGGTAAATACAAATTTGGAAGAACTAAATGCAACTTTTTAACTCTAATCGGCGACAGTACACTTTCTTTACGCTAGAGACTTAAAGATTCACGTTTTTATATCGGCCCCTATTGGCTCCTGACTCTTTCTGCGAGACGATTATGGCTAGGAGTGAAAATTTAATTTTAAATTAATATGATTTGGATAAAATAAGCTATTTTAATTAAAAGCATAAAATAAGCAAGCAAACGCCATATTTTAGCAAAAGCCTTTATAAGCTTTTAGAAGCATTTTGCTTGGAAATCCGGGCTCTAGTTACAAACAATATCACAGCGCACAAAATCGACTTTATCTTTGCTATCGATATGCATTCCTTTTCGCTTTCCAGTGTAATGTAAACCAACCGAAAGTTGCTTTTGTTTTTCCTTTTTCTAGAGATCGAGTATTTTCTCAAGTGAAAGCTTTCGAGGTGATCATAGTAATTAAAGATCATTATGCAACTTAATTTAAAAATAAAACAGAACGCTTGTTACTGTAAATTGGTAAAGTAGGTACATCTACCTATGAAAATTAATATTGTTGCAATTGTTAGAGTAATATTAGTGTTTAATCTGTTAGTTCCTACGTCTTCACTTCATCATGCATAACGTTTGTCCCAATAAAGGCTCAATTTCCAGTAGAGCTGCGGAAATGAACAGTGAACAAGGAAGATTTAACACGTTTATATCACACTTCATTGCTCCACTGGTTAAGTAGAACGTTTCATCCGTAACCGTGGGACATATTCTGACTGTGTTATTACTCAAAGAACCGCTACCGATTCTGTTAGCATTACATCTTTCAGAGCATAACCTAGTTCTAGTGCTTACATCACTTAAATTCGTTGATAAAAGATGAAACTTCTTCCAAGTTTTGCCTTTTGAAGTGAAGACAACAAGAAGAATTCTCTGTAATATTCGCCAGACACTATTATTATTTATTTTCAAAGCAGTTCCACAGATAATTTCTGAATACACCATAGGGAAAATCTCTCAGTCTGCCCATCTGCACTCAGGAAAACAACTCGCCGAACTTTTAATTTATGAAAATGAGACTATGACTACTTGCTATAGGAGTTCAAAGAACAGGTTTCGATATATTTTTAAAAGGTTTTAATTAGTAGAAAATCAAACATGGGTTAGATGGTGAATACATTGTGGTTGAAATCGATACAAAATTAAGGGTAGTTAAGACAAAGAATAATCACACCAAGGTTACAACTGAATATTTTCAAACCGAGGCATACCCGCCTCGGTAGCGTGGTAGCGTGTCTGCCTCACGTTCAATAGGTCCTGAGTTTGAATCTCGGTCTGGGTATTTTATTGAAAAGACTTTTCTGGTGTTTTCCCTTATTCTAAAAGATTCATGTCGGGTAACTATAAGCTCTATGACGTCTGGGTACATTTGAGCATCATTTCACACATTTCATTGTCCGATATGACTTAATGTTGGAGGACGTAAATTTAAAAATAAAAAAGAAAGGCTTGACGCTTTCAAACTTTACATAATTGGCTGCAAAAGAGCGGGAAAAAATAAACCTTGTTAGGTAATTTGTTATATATGAACTCGAGGGTATCTACCAGGGCAATCCACGCAGAGTGAAGATTGACCCCCCTTCTAATGACTAGGGAGTTACCGAGCTGTCACAAAAGGGTGCCCGGCGCCTCCGTGGGGCTTTTTCATAGAACAAGACCTAGAGATTAACAAGCCCCACCATCTGGTCATGTGGACTCAAGACGGGATGGAAGTGGATACGTCACTTACGCGCGCCAAATCCAAAATGGGAAGGCTACCGATATGACCTCGGGTGGGCCGCCTAGTGATCTAGCACACCTTCTACTAGCTCTGCAGGTTAGTACCCGGGAATATTAATGGCTTCCCTCAACCCCGTCCGGAGAAGTACGCGATCTCTTATGGGTATTGGGAACCACTGCCCCCTCGAGTCCAACCCAATCCGAACAACTCCTATTCAGGGAGGGGCGTGAATGTTCGGCCCGCGGTTCCTCTAGTAACATCAGAGGTACGAGTGCTAAGGGGTCCGCAGCGCCCGCACCACGGCAGCTGAAGGGGACGCCAACCATAATAAACTGTTTAAAGCAACGCTGTTAAATTTTTCTGGTATAAAGACAGGGCTTCGATTCTTAAGTGGTCATTCAAATTGCCATCTAGTTTGTTAGGTCGTTAATTACTTTCATCTTCAATCTAATGAAAGAGGTTACACATTTTATTTTAAATTTATAGTCATGAATTGAGAGTTCTTAAACCATTTAAAATTCCTCATGGGTCTGGGAGTGTCTTAACAAATGAAAACAAAGGAAATGTTATCATTGAAAGTAAATATAACATCCTCTCATGCAATGTACCGACAAAACCTCTCATTTTTATTAGTTTATAGAATACAAACTACATACTGAAGAGTGTAAACAAACTACATCGGATATGTAGCTCAGTTGGTATAATACCTGCCTACCGTGCGATGGGTCCCGGGCTCGATTCCCGGCTGTGGCTGGGGGTGGGGATTTTTCTCCAACCAAGGTGATTCTCCATCTTCCCCAAAGTCTGGAAGTATGAATTCGAGTGCGAATGTGTGCGTGATGTGATTATAATTAAAAATATCAAGTACCAGCAACCCAACGTAGACTGGTTGACACCGTCGCCAATAGGCGATATGTACCAAAAGGAGAACGGCCGCCGATATGGCAGTTAAAGGCGGGTTATACATGGAACAGCAAAAAATACATGGTTGGTGTAATTTAAATGAGGACATATAAGTGAAGCGAAAAAAAAAATATTCTAAGTTAACATTTATGTACGTAGTTTGTTTCACATCTACAAATAGCAAGAAAAAATTTTACGAGGAAGTTGCTAACAGTGTACGATTTTTAAAATAGTTCAAGAATTCAAGATTACTCCTCAACATAACGGTGTGTCTTAAGTACTTTTTCCTGCACTGAAGAGCGCCATGTCGGCAGGAAATCTTATGCAACGGATTCTTTTGCTCTTGCTACCATTTTATAATTAAATTAATGTTCAGAGTGTATCGCATCCAAATTTGTATAAATTTAGTGTACTAAATATTTAACGACTTCAGTTTTCAGTTAGTTGAACCGCAAGAAGAGGGGCGTTAAGCTTGCAAGAGTTTGGTACGACATATTCAAAGAAAGCAATTCTCGATATAACACAAAGTGGCTTTTGCTATTGAACTTCTGTTCTGCCAATAACATCATGAGGAAGGAACGGACGTGGAGATGACATGTTGGTGACGCGACCGGCATTCTTGATGAGGCGCAATGGATGTCGGTGGAAATTGGAGCCCTAATTAAAGCATGCCTTTGTCTACGCGTAGGAGCCACGTTGTTCTCAGCAGGTGCAGTGTCATACTGGCCGTTTTCAAATGGAATTTCCATGTTTACTTCATCGTTGTTCCTACAATTATGATTCAACAGTCACGTTCAAGAATCGAAACTGGCTTGTTCAGGAAACGGAAATATCTCTCAGACAACTTAGAAGTAAAAATGAAAGTTGTCTGTGTAAAGCGGATGCATGATTCCTTTAGAAAGGGATTAACAGATTTTGGAGTATGTCTTGCCAATGAGTAAATTCTAGTCAATAATGGAGCATTTTGTCCTTTTAGATTTCAGATATGAAATAAGTGATCCACGGATAATTCTTTGTATGTAAAATTATTTTAAATTTTGAGAAAACTGATTAAAATGTTTGTTAATAAACTTGTCTTTCAAAAGTTTTTGCTACTATCGTTTCTTCCACAGAAGAAACACAATCTCTCTCTCTCTCTCTCTCTCTCTCTCTCTCTCTCTCTCTCTCTCTCTCTCTCTCTCTCTCTCTCTCTCTCTCTCTCTCTCTCTCTCTCTCTCTCTCTCTCTCTCTCTCTCTCTGTGTGTGTGTGTGTGTGTGTTTTCTTTATAGGCTTCTACATTGTTGCAGCAATTTCCATCAAACTTAGTAAGAAGATCTATGACACAAGGCTAAGGTTACCACGTTATCCTATAAATCGAAACTCCACTCCATTTCACACAACTAATCATTTAATTTTGTCTAATATCAATAAAATCTCGCAAAACTATATAGTTGTCAACCATAAGCGTATAAGATATTTAAATAAATAATAAATATAATTACAATTAAAGCAATTAAAAATTATTAAAAAGAATTTTAACTTAGAAGTCTGAAATATAATATAAATAGGAAATTAATGGAAATTAATTATTCTTTCACACTAGCCATGTGTAGGACGCACTATGAAAGAGTAGAGCCAGACTGAAAAATTCAATGCCATAGCCGGGATTTGAACCACGGATCTTCTGATCTCCGTCCAGCAGCTCTGAACCATTGAGCTACTATGGCCAACTTGCCAACATGACATTAAATTCTCCAACTGACTCGTATTTTTCCCGGTAAACCACTAGGAGTTCTCATAAACACGTGAGACAACTACCTTAATGACGATTTACTATACTGTAAGTAGTACTTAAAGGCCCTGGCTTTATAGGTCGGACCACTATTAGGTACAAATAATGGAAATTAATTATTATTTATTAACCAGAAGATCCGTGGTTCAAATCTCGGCTATGGCACTGATTTCTTCAGTCTGGCTCTAGCCTTTCATAGTGCGTCCTACACACGGCTAGTGTGAAAGAACAATTTATTTACATTATTTGTACCTAATAGTGGTCCGAAATATAAAGCCTGGGCCTTTAAGAACTTACAGCATAGTAAGTCGCCATTAAGGTAGTTGTCTCATGTGTTTATGAGAATTCCTAAGTGGTTTACCGGGAAAAACACGAGTCAGTTGGAGATTTTAATGTCATGTTGGCACGTTGGCCATAGTAGATCAATGAAGATCCGTGGTTCAAATCCCGGCTATGGCATTAATTTTTGTCTGGCTCTACTCTTTCATAAGATAAGTTGGTTGGAGCTGTTAAAGAAATAATTGAAATAATGTTAATTAGCTTGATCATTGTCAACACAAGAATAATTACACACGTTTTCACGGCCTCACAAATAACAAAAGTGGACTGGCCCCGTAGCTCAGTAGGTACAGCACCTGCCTGCTGCGCAAGGGGTCCCGGGTTCGATTCCGGTCTGAGATGTGGATTTTTCTCCAAGATGATTCCGCATCTTCCCCAGAGCCTGGAAGTATGTGTGTATGTTTTTTTATCTAATTATTAAAATACAAAGTACAAGCAACCGAACGTATACGACTTAACACCATGGTATATTCAAAAGGAGAACGGCCGCCGATATGACCACTGTAGTTAATGGTGGGGTATAAATGGGGGGGGGGGGCCCTGCAACTAGTTCATATAGTAAATTGGTAATATTTTGTGAAATAGTTTTAAATGCTCCAAAGAAACGTAAGACTAAATGTTGTAGGGATAAACTGTCAAACTCAGGTTCGCCCAGGTGCGGATGAAACGAAAATGGAGCAAAGAAAGATGTCACGTTGAGACTCATTTTACACCATAGTCTAAGTACAGCCTCCTAAATGTTTCGTCACAATGCATATACGTACCAATTACGTATTATATTTAAGGAGCAGATTTCTGTGAACTAAAAATGGAAAATATGCATGCATTTATGACCTAAAATAGTTTAAATATGACCTTTATAAATTCATGTATTTATTAGTCATATTATATGGACACTTAAACTTAAATTAATAATTAATAATTGTTTATGCATAAATATTTTAATCGTTTCTGCAAAAAAGTGTCTTCTCTGCTTCTTAATTCAGCACTTTACGGAATCTGCAAGTGTAAAAAGTTCTAAATTAGAGAATAATAATTATTATAACTTAAAAATAATAATTAAGAGAAATAAAATATTCATCCCTGGGGTTAGTTCCCATCAGCAACAAAATTATGTTCAACGACAATGTGCATTTTTAAGTTATCTAACTGAAAGCCTCTTCTATTGTTGGACAGAATGTTCTCATATCTGAAGAAATTACGTTCCATATCACACGAACTTATAGTACGAGCATGCTTGAAATAAGTAAATTCATCTGGAGAAAATTCTGGTTCAGAATCTTCAAACTTTGCTTCAAGCCCACCTGTACCAACGTTTGTTACCAGCTAAAGGAACCTTAAAAACAAGTGGCCAGTGAGCTAGCGACATTTATACAGAGACAATGTTGGTTTATTTTATTTCTAATAGTGCATATCCCCAAAATATGACTTTATCATAGAAATAAGCACAAAATATCTGAAAAAGTGAGACATATGACTTTTAACATCCAATAAAATTGCATAATTTTCATCAGAAGACATGTACATATGTTTTTACTTAATTGAAACTTATAGGCTTCATTAAAAATATGACGTCATAGGAATCCGCTATTTCGTTGGCCACGAATCCGCCCCTTAATTGTATAAATAATGCAATGTTTCCTCCCAAGATTGGCGCAGAATTTGTTACTTCGACTTGTAGAATCCCAAAATAGGAGCACTGCAGAGTGTGTTCTTCAGCTCTTGGAAAGCGACTTCGACGTCCTCCGTCCACACATACGGCCGCTGTTCTTCCGTCAGGCGAGTGAGGGGCTTGGAGATGTTGGAGAAGCCCCGTATGAATTGGCGGTAGTAACTGCACAGCCACAGAAAACTGCGCAACTCGCTTATCCTTTGGCCGAGGCCAATCACTCACGGCTTGTGTCTTCTCCGGGGCTTTGGCCACTCAGGTTGGTGAGACTGTGGCCCAAGTAGTTGACGGCCTTGCGGAAGAGCTTGCACTTCGCGTTTAGTTTCAGGTTAGTCGCCTGCAGTCTCTGTAGCACCTTTCTCAGGGTTTCGAGATGGTCTTCGAAGGCCTTACCGACGATGTCCAGATATAGCAGGCAAGCGTCATAAGTCAATCCCCTCATCACAAACTCCATGAGGCGTTGGAAGGTAGCTGGTGTGTTGCAGAGGCCAAGGGGCATAACTGTGAACTGCCAAAGCCCTTGGCCTGTCGAGAATGCGGTTTGCTCCTTGTCTTTCGGGTCTAGAGCTACCTGCCAGTAACCCGACTTCAGGTCCAGGGTGGAAAACCACTGCGCACTAGCAAGCGTGTCCAGGGTGTCGTCAATTCGGGGTAAGGGCAAACAGTCCTTCCTGGTGACAGCGTTCAGCTTCCTGTAGTCCACGCACAAGCGTAGCTCACCGTTTTTCGTCACCAAGACTACAGGGGAACACCAAGTGTTGTCAGACTCTTCAGTCGCTCTCCTGGTTCGCATGTCCCGTACCGCCGATTGTTTCACCAGCGGAACGCGTCTAGGTGGTTGTCGAATAGGCCGGGCGTCTCCGGTGTCAAGTTGTGGAGCACTCGGTCCGTGTGGCCGTAGTCCTGTCGCCTTGGCTGAAGACACGCTGGTATCGTCTCTGTAGTTGTTGAACCTTCTCGAAGTGTTCTACGATCAGGTGGTTTGACCACCCTCTCCAATAAGCCTTCCAGCCGGGGCCCCAGGAGTTGCGTCGCCACCGGCTCCTGGGTTTTATAGATAGGTGTTAAGCTGACAACGGGCTCGTACGTCCCCAGCTCCGTTCCAGCCTGGCGTGATCGGTGCCCGTTGGGTTTACTCACTGACACCTCCTCTAGACACGACAACAATGTCCTGGCTACTCAAAGAGCGTGTACAGGCGTCTTCTGGTCCAGCACCAAGTTCCTTGGTCGCTGGCCTTCCAGTCGCGGCGTCACCACCACCTCACTTCTCGCGGGGACAGCCACATCTTCCCTCAGGACGATCCTGCAGATTCCCAGGAGTTCTTCGCGTAGCCGGAGTATCTCCTTTTCCCTATTGAGCCGCACGACCTTCCTGCCGACGTCGACCGTCGCCTCGAGGCTCCTGAGGGCATCCGTCCCAGTTTCACCTCCTCTGCCACCTCCAGGAAGAACACCCACTGACGCACGGCACTCCGTCCAGAGGTCAACTTCAGCAAGGCCTTCACAGGAAAGGTGTCTCCCGATGCCGTCTCTAGCTGGTATGGTCGTCTTGGTTTCCTCAACGGCAAACCCCTGGCCAGGTCAGGTCTGATGATGGTTACGCCTGCGAAGGTGTCTACGAGACACGGCATGGTTTACCTCACATCCAACCGTCCGTGATGAAGCTGTCATCCATCCTTCGGCTGAAGGCACAGAATGTCACTCGAGGGGATGGTATTTGACGGCGCCGACGTGCTCCTCGCCACACCGGCACCTTCTCGTTTCTCCGGCTGCTCTACCTGCTGTGGGCAATCTTTCTCTAGGTGTCCCGGCTGACCACAACAACACACGCCTCTAGGTCTTCGCTGGCGTCCCTTGGTTGGCCTTCGGTCTCCCGTGTAGCGAACACCCCTTGTTCTCCACGCCGGGTTAGCCGTCACCTTGGCCACCTCCAACCTCAATGCTGCCCTTAGTACCTCGTGGGTGGTTTTGTAGTCGCCGAGCATTGGTTGCTGACGTATCTCGACGATTCTTACCCCCTCAACGAACGTGTATACGGCTCTCTGGGATACGAATTCAGGTGGGAGGTCGACCAAAGCTTTGCTGGCCAGCTGTTCAATTGCAAGGGCGAACTCCTGCAGCATCTCCACTAGCTGCTGCATTCTTGACTTCAGTTGGCTGCGGCAGGCTGCGGCTAAGCGGTGGTTCCCTGGTTTTCCAGGGCTTCCCAGATGTCCTTGGAGCCGCCACTGTCTTGTCGGCGCTCAGGACTGCTGCGGCCCGTCCCTGGAGGCTGGCTATTAGCTGTGCGGCCACTTCCTCTGGTGACCACTTGTGCTTGGCCACCGTGTCGAATTGGAGGCGTCAGACTTCGAACGTGGACGTGCCGTCGTACTTTGGCGGTTTGACGCGCGGAGATGTGTTGCACCCCGATGCGTCGGCCTTCGAACCCTTCATCCTTCTGCCGACTATGATGATGATTATATGTATAAGGGCGCTCAACTACGGTGGTCATCAGCGCCATTTAGAAAGCTAGTCATGGCAAAAGCCACATATAAAAGTTTATATAAGCTATGCAAGTGTAACAAAACCTATTAAAAATACACGTCATTAAAACATCAGTCAAAACCCACTAAAACTTTCGTTCACTAAATCCTAAACTCTAAACTAGACAAGAATCTAAAAACCTTCTCCACGGCCTACACATGGGTGTGCCTGTTGACCGTCTCCCTCAACCACAAAGAGGAGCCCACACGAGGGAAACTGTTGGCTCGGGACCCCGGGTGCGCCAAACCCGTACCTACCGAAGTAGGCACCTAGGGGCGTTCTGCCGACTATTTCCTCCACCATGGCGTTCAGGGACTTAGTGTTGGTGTCGGCCTTTCCTTCTAGGTCTTTAACGCACTCGTCCACTTGACCCATCTACTTGTCCAGCTCCGCGACGTTATCCCTCACGCCGGTCAACTGCTCTTCAAATTTTTTCGGTGAAGGCTCGTTCGCAGGCTTCATTTCAGATAGTTCGGCTTCCATTTCCCTGGTCAGGTTGTGGTTCGCTGTTCTTATTTCCATGGTTAACGTCGCAGCGAGGGTGTCGTTAGCCGTCTTCATTTCTTTCATCTCGGTGGTGAGGTTGTCGTTAGCCGTCTTGATTTCTTCCATTTTCTGTGGAATCTTTTCCAATGCAGCCTCCATGGTGGTACGTCTCACTGCTGACACCAATTGTGACTTTATGGGCTCCTGAAATTGAAAGTCCATTTTATAAACCCTAAAAATTGCTCTTTATTCCTGTAGAAACACAATTACGTCACAATTACACATACAACTTGCAAGGTCATCGACCACAAACATAGTCCACTTTTACAACTGTTCACGCACACGCGTCCAATTACCGACTGACCGTGGCGTGCTGCGGCTGCTTTTATTGTTACTATTCTAGAAATTCATGTAATGTCCTTAAACAATCAGGACTGCATTAGAAAAAAGACAAACTCTCCAGAAATCCCTCCCCTTCCCCCCACTGTTTAGGTAAGCTTTAATCTCTTCACTGTACTGTCCGTCCCTTTGTACTCATCTTTCGCGCCGCTTCGCCACAGCAATGTGTTCACGACAATATTTTCTTTAACATACCAAATGTTTATCACTCTTTACCTACCATACATGTACTATAAATTAGAAAATTCTTGTTTTTGCTTCACTTACAACAATGCAGTCAAGTCGTCTTTATGTCTGAGCTACACTAACTAATCAATGCACTACAGGGTAGGCGTGCCTAACATCTTGCATATGTTCTTAGAAAGGGTCTGCTGAACAGTTCCTAAGTCCGTATATTACAAATAAGGGCATAAATTATCAAGTTGTTACTTGTGCTCAACAGTTAAATTGTAGAGTGTCTTTGTATCCATATGTTTTTAAGTCATGTTGTCACCTCAAAGTATAAACTTTAAAAAAGCGTAGGGACAGTGAAGCACAAATTAGCACAAAAGTGAATAGATTCACTTTTGTGCATGTTGTCACCTAATATCTCATTCATTTCCAAATTTCTTATCCCAAGCATCCATGTTATTCTATGTTAAATTTATTGATTCGAAGACCATGACTAAGATCACTAATTTTACCCTTAGTGTCATTGAGGATCATACAGACCTTATAAAAATATTTGATGTGAACCAGTCAGATACTGTCCACAAGCTCAATGAGTATACGGGTATAATGAGTGGGAGATAGATGAAGGATCTCAGTGGACCACGGCCACCCGGAATCTTCTACTGAACAAGACGCCGGTTGTGAAAGACTACGTTTGTTAATCAATTAGCATACTCCTACCCAACGCTCCATTATTGGTATGTAATATGACTCTTGCATGCAGGAGTTCTCCAGCAACCTCCATTTGCACATAAGAATGTCAAGATTTTCCCAGAATTATTGTCTGTTCATTGATTCCATATCTTATCTATTTATGTGTACATGTCTGGAGCTTTTTTGCACAGATTGATTACATTATTACATTGTGTGCATGTTGGCTGTAATATGAGAAACAATAGGTCTAGTTGACATCTTCTTGCATGCACATTGGTGAACCTTTGGACTTAGATGAATTTCTCACATGTTTAAAAGTTTCTTGTGCAGTTCTTAGAGAAATGTATTTGCAACAGTGTGATAAACATGAATGAGCAGATTACACAGGGCTGCAGTGTTTTGGCACTTCACATGAAAATACGTCACTTAGGGTGACTTTTAAATGCTTTTTTATGAAAATCTCATGTTTCCTTCTAAGAAAGCTTTTATATAATGTCCTAAATTTTCTGTTTTAATATCCACATAATATATACTGCAATAGATATTAAAGCGACTTAATATGATTGACTGTGAAATGATCTATACTTCTCAAGTTGTTTGAAGTGCACAAAGGCATCACACTGATTTGAATATAAAATTGAAGTGAAATTTGTATCAATTATACCAGGTTTTTGAAATCAGCATAATAATGGCAACTTCATCAAGAAAATCTTGTGTAAATGACCCTAATGTTTTGTTACGTCTGTGGCTCTTGACTCTCAAAAGCAGGAGAGAAAATGTGACCTCATTTTGAAAACAGCATACCTAGCTTATTTCGGTATAAATATTGGAGACCATGACAAAAATTTGGCACCACATACTGTCTTCATACATGATTTGCAAGTTTTAAAAGATGAACACAAAGCAAATAGAAATCTTTACCACTCAGGATTCCAGTGATATGATCCGAGAACATGAAACGTATGTTGATAATTGCTATTTTTGTATACTGAAAGTTGCGGTGCATATAAAGAACAGTATGAAAATACTCATACCATGGTTTTAACATTCCCGTGCCTCAACTACTCATTACTTTAGAATCTTCAACATCAAGTGAAACTTCACATCAAGATTACAACTCGACACCCACAAAAGGTCAACCGGAACTGTTTACATAAGAACTGAATGACCTAGTAAGAGATATGGGTCTCAAAAGAAGCAGCACAACTTCTAGGGTCTCAATGAAAAGTAAAAACATTTGCTTCCCCTGAGCACAACATTCTTCTAGTTTTGATCAGTAGAATTGGAACTTCTGAGTATTTCACTGCCGAAGTCTCTTTTGTTTATTGTAAGAACATTGAAGATGTGTTATCCAGATATGGTGTTACATAATGCATGAATGAATGGAAGCTATGTGTAGATTCTAACAAACAGAAGTCTCAAGGCTGTGCACCTACCATTGCAGATAAGCATTGCTCAGTGCTGGCAGCATATTCTGTGCACTTGACAGAAAGCTATGAAAATGCAGAGATGCTAGTGAAGGCATCAAACTGTGTGAAACAGCAATGGATTGTATGTGGAGACCTGAAAGCAATAGGAATGCTTCTGGAAGAACAGGCTTTACAAAATTTTCTTGTTTCTTGTATCTATAGGATAGTCATGCCCATCCATTGGAGAAGAGAATGGTCTACAGAACAGTGAATCTTGAGAGAAAAATGATAAGAGAATATCTGGAAACAAGGGAAAATCATTAATTTGCCACCTCTTCATTTTAAAGTAGGAATCATGAAAAAGCTCTTCAAACCACTACCTAAATGGTGACCGTTTTAAGTATATATGCTACACATTATCTGTTTTGTCTGAAACTAAATTTAAAAATTTAATATTTGTGCTACTGAACATTAGAAATTTGATGAAATGAGAAGTGGTTGAAAATTCACTTACAAGAGTGAGGACTGCCTTTGGCAGATTTAGGAATCTGCTTGGCAATGTCTTAGGGGATAAGAGAAACCCATATTTGAAACATATATTGAAAATGTTGGGGGGGGGGGGGGGGTGGGATATGTTGATAGCTCTGATAACTTCATGATGTAATATGAGCCTTAGCCTGTCTCGGTAACATAGCTGGTAGAGTGTCTGCCTCACATTCAAGAGGTCCTGAGTTTGAATCTCGGTCAGGTTGAGATACCTGGATAAAGATTCTTCCAGGCTTTTATCCTATCCTGAAAGATGAATGTTGGGTAAGCTCCATGGACCATGGACAAATTTGAGGACGTAAAATTACCCTGAAAAAGAATAATATGAGCCTTAAATTCCATTTTCTTCATAGCCATCTTGACTTCTTCCATGATAATCTTGGAGAGCTTGAAGATGGAGAAAGGGCTCAACAAGACATGAAAGAAATAAAAATCACATTATCAAGGTTGGTGGACTGAAGGGATGATGTCTGAGTACTCTTAAAACGAGAAGTGTGGAGCTGCAGCTTAGAAGAAAATCTCGGATAAAATTTAAGAATGAAGAGGAAGTGGTACTATAACTGTGCAATATTTTCAGACTTGGAATATGTTGATCTTAAATTATGATTAGGTCCAGGAACAAATGAGTGCTGTTTGATTCTATTTATTGCATAAATTTATAAACAGTGTCTGGGTTGCACGTATAGCTGTCAGTGTCTTAATATATTAAAATGTCTTAATATTGTATAAATGACAGTTTTATAGCATTATTACAGTTTATCATACATGATAAAAAAACTCTGATTTCAGATTCATCAGAGGTCGGCTATTAATATAATCCACCCTTAGGATTAAAAGCTTTGAAAAGATTAATTTTGCAGCTCTATGTTATTACTGCACAGCATAATGAAGACTCATTAAATAAATGGGTGGGGTAAAGATTGAGCTAGATTCAGTTATATTTCAAAATGAAAAAAGTAATTTGGGGCTAAAAGTTTTGTTTTTAAATAGTTTTGTGATAAAGTAGTTCACCTAAATTTTTACAAAGTTTTTATGTTGATAGGCTGAATCTGTGAAGGATAAGCAACTGTGTATGGACATTTCACAGCGATTTGGAGATGTTCCAATGGGTTTGCGGCAAACATTACCTGTTCGCCGAAATACAAGGTATGTAATTCTTGATATTCCATAATTTTAAAGTTTTTCTTTCCTTACATTCTTTTAACATATATTGTGCTTTTGTTTCTAAAAGGGAAGCAGAAAGGAGCTTGAGCAGTATTGATCTGAACAAGAGCAGCTGTAAGCAAAAATCTCCAGGTGTTCAATTTGTTGACTTGACAGTTCTTGAAGAACCATTGTGCTCCACACATACGGAAGATAAAAAGGATAGAGAAATTAAACCTTGTACTTCCAGTAAGTAATTTTTTCCATTAAGCTTGTCTTGTTTTTTTAGTATTGAATTCAGAACTGTTAAGTATTCAAATGTTTAATTAAACACTGTGGTTAAGTAAAGCACTGGCACATACTTTATAATTTGTTGCATTTGTTCAGATTTATGTTTATATTTAACAACATATATAAACACCCTTTTAGAAGGATATTCTAGGACAAATTCAGTCTTATCTTTTACTGCCACTTCATAGGAACAGTTAGATTTAACCATACTCTTAAGTCTGGAAAACTTAAATTAGTGAAAGAAGGATTTCAAAGTATTGCATAAGTTTGGAGAATTTACAAAATGGAGAATAAACTATGTTGCAAATATATCGATTAAGTCAAGAGGAACACGCGAAAGTTAGATCCAGCCAATTTTAAAAACCGGACAACTTGGAGGTCAGATCGTTCACATTTGAAAATTTCAACGAACATTTCGGCAACAAGAAAGAAATAAAATAATATTTGAAACTAAAGACAAAAAGAAGGTTAATATCGGCGGACATAAAATTTATCAACAATTGCCTAAAAGAAAACATTTCTCCGAAATTTGTAAGAAAAATAGTAAAATTTAACAACAGTATAGAACAATTAGCTGCCGAAAAAGCCATGTTAAAATCCGAAAAAGCAAATCACTACAGAAAACTAACTAATATAGACCTCTCTTTGTACAACCTACATTTGAAACTTGTAAAATTACTAGGAAACACTGCATGGGACCACTTAGAAACCAAATCATTTGTACATATAAATTATAAAGTCAAAGAGAAATTTTATCGTCAAAATAAGAAACTAAAACATAATCATAACCATTGGCAACCAAAACATAACAAAATTTCAGCAAAGAACACATCCCTAGACAATGTAATTAATCTTTCAAAGCAAAATTTTAACAATGAAGAAATAGATGTACTTAACCAAGGCCTAAAAACATGTATAACATACTCCAGCAACCCGGATGAATTCACTGCAGATATAAAATTAGCAGTAGAAGGCTTGGAAACCATGGACAAAAATATAATTAGGAAAAAATTAGCTCCTATATTGGAAAACTTAATAAATAAAAAGCCAAAAAAAAACATTTGAAACAAATTCAGATAATTAAATCTTTAAGGAAAAAGGATGTAATCTTCTCAAGGGCTGATAAAGGGAACAAAATAGTAATCTTAGATACAGCTACATAAAAAGAAAAAATGTTGGACTTACTACAACAAAAAGAATTCCAGGAAATAGATTCTAATCCACTCAACCGATGCACAAAAGATGTACAAAAAACCATCATTAATAGTAAAATTTTAACAACTACAGAACAAAAAACTATCAAACCGGACAGCCCTACCCTTGCAAGACTATATGGTTTGCCTAAAATACACAAACCCAACATACCCATGAGACCCATTGTAAATAATATAATCACTCCTACTTACCTTCTGGCAAAATGGCTAACCAAAAAATTTCAGTCCTTTCCACAATTCCATACTCTGAGTATAAAAAACTCTATAGACCTGGTAGAAAAAATTCAAAATCTTAAACTAAAACCTCATGACACTTTAGTATACTTTGATGTCCGCTCCCTCTTCCCTAGCATTCCATTAGACAAACTTTTGATTCAACTGAAAAAATGGCTAAATTCTATAAACCTAGATACCAATGCACTAGAAGAATATTTGGCAATGACTGAATTATGTATACATCAAAATTATTTTGTCTTCGATGGAAAATATTAGAAACAAATTTCAGGACTAGCTATGGGAAGTCCGCTATCACCATTTTTGGCCAATCTATACATGAGCTTTTTTGAAACACATATAACTAAAGCCTTCCCTCATAAGTTTAAAACATGGTACAGATACGTAGACGACATCTTTGCAATAGTGCCCTACAAACAAATAGATGATGTTATGAAACTACTCAACCTGCAAGAACGCAGCATACAATTCACAGTGGAAACTGAAGAGGACAGTACTCTACCTTTTTTAGACCTTAAAATCAAAAAAGCAATGAAAAACTAGAATTTGGCACCCATAGAAAAGCAACACACACAGATAATTACATCAAAGCAAATAGTTTCAACCCAATTCCACACAAACATGCAACCATCAACAGTCTCACTCACAGATTAGTAAATCTACCTCTCAGCCAGCTAGAATATCAAAACGAATACCATCAAATCTTAAAAACTGCAATTAAAAATGGATATGGAAAAAACCTTGTAGATAAAAAACTAAAATTATTCAAATTTCAAAAGAGATTAAAACAGATCACAGCTCTCACACCAATAAAACAAGAAATTAGATTTGTTAATTTACTTACCACCCCTGGGCCACAAAAAAGTTCCAAAAAATATTCAAGAAATACAATATAACATTGGCACCAAAAAACAATTACAACATTAAAAACCTACTTTACAGTAATAATACTGATAAGATAAAACCAGAGGAAAAGTCAGGCATTTACAAGATTAAGTGTAAAGACTGTGAAAAAATTTACATAGGGAGGACAAAAAGAAACATAGGCACTAGAAAGAAAGAACACTTCAGGCACTTAAGATACAAAAATATTGATAAGTCCGCAATAGCAGCTCATTTCTGGTCTGAAAATCATGAAATTGAAGATAGCACAGAATTACTAAAATACGTACAAAAACATAGTGAACTCGTCATTAGGGAGAGGATATACATAAAAAAACATAAAAACCAACCAATGAACTTTGAAATCCCGCCAGAAGAGAATCCCACATTTAAGTTCATCACTAAATCAACAGATGCTTGCAGCAACCCCAGAATTACCCACACCGCTGGATCAAGCTTCAGTCGCATAAGAGCCGTTGATGCAAACGATGATTTGCGAAACATGTCCTCAAAATAGGTACGAAAGTGAAGCAGATGTGAAAAATACGACTCATCTAAAATTTAATATGTTGCAAATAATAGACATGTCATCATTAGAAAATTACTAGTACTTTCAGTAAAAAGCAGTAGAGAAGAAAATTAAATCAAAGCAGAAAACTAATGAATTTAAAGTATATATGTGACCGAAAAAGGGAGAAAAATAGCAAATAGCTGGAAAAAGTGGAGATACGAGCAACAAAATCAAAGCATATTTGGTCCGCAGATAGTCAACAGGAAAAATTCAATGCCATGGCTGGGATTTGAACCATGGATGTCCAGGTTTCTGTCCAGTCGCTTTAATCCATTAAGCTACTATGGCTAACGTGCTGTCCTGAGATTAAATTCTCCATTTGACTTGTATATTTCCCTGGCATGCCACTAGGGGCTCTCACATCCCAGATGCACTGTTTGTGGCAACTTACTCTCTAAGTAAGTACTTAACCGCGGAAATATACAAGTCAAATGGAGAATTTAATGTCAGGATGGCATGTTAGCCATGGTAGCTCAATGGGTTAGAGCAACTGGACGGAAACCTGGAGATCCGTGGTTCAAATCCCGGCCATGGTATTGAATTTTTCATGTTGACTATCAAAAAACCTTAGCCTATATACGGCTAGTGTGAAGAAATGATTAATTCCATCAATTAACTGAAATATTTGGTTCATATTAACGAGTTTCTCAGAAGATAGGGAAGGTTTATTTATTTTGAACTTGCCAGTATTTTTGTAGTGCAAAACTTGTCCTTTCAAATACTTTCGTCAAAAAAAAAAAAAAATGGCAGATTGTTCCACTTGAGGAGATAATAGTTTTGGTATCAGTTGACATGTGAATGGTAGAGGAAAAGGGGCAAATGCTCTCAGTTACTGTCCAGTACAACCATCAGGATGCAAGTAGAAATCTCCAGAATTCCTTCTCTGTCTTTGTATAAGATTTGAAGAGATTACTCAAATATAAAAGAAAGTTCAATTGATGGTCCTGCATTGTTTAAATCAGTTCTATTGTGCTATTTCCACAGAAAGTTCTTATACTATGCAGGCATGTGACAGAGGGGATTTCTGAGTTTAACACAGAACGTATTAGAAAAGAGGATACACTGACCTGCATGCAAATTAAAATGCATCCTGAAGGAAAACCAAGCAGTTCCAACAAAAATATTTTTGTTCATTTTTAATACAGTAATTAGCTTATAAGGAAGAGGATATGTTCAAATTTGTTTTATAACATTTATATCAAACTTATTTTTATATCAGTTTTTCTTTAACTATATATGCCAGTCATGTTAATGTTACATACAACCTGAAATTTAAACCAGTTTTTTTCATTTATCTGCTAAGAAGTCGGTTGAAATGAAACTAACAGATAACAGCTGTAGATAGACTTTTTTTTCTTCATTTTCCGCCCATATTAATATCATTCAATGTAAGTCATCAGTAGGGCCCGGAATTCTAGTTTTTAACCTAATCTCACATAGAAAAACCTAAATGAGGATTTGACACCTAAATATCTGCTTTTCCTTTTTGAAACGAATGTTGTTTTCCAATTGTCAAAGTTAATTTGGATGGCCATATTTGCAATTAAATTAATAAAAGAAGTGAAGTGTGCGCTTAAAAGACATTAGGCTCTAAGGAAAAGATGTAGTGGTAAATTAGTCCGAGCAAGCTTTGAATTCACTCCTCTAGCTCTTCGGTCAAGGTTTTCCTAAAAGATCCAACATGTGTACAATTGTGTATGTTTGGAGGAATTTAGTAACAGTGACATCAAAATTAATCGTAAGAACTATTTGTAGTCATATGGAAAAATAAGGACCGTGGAATGAACTTTGAAATCCCACCAGTTGATAACTTGACAAAGAAATTCATAGTTCCACCACCAGAGAGAAGAGAGCAAACGACAACAGATGCTAATTTGAGAGAGGGTTAAAATGGAGGCAATGGCTTTCAAGCTATTTATTTATTTTTCAGTCCTATAGTATACACAAAATCAGTGTTACATAGACCACCTCAGTTTATAATATAAAATAACACTAATCACATATAGACGACCACATCAGTCCTGTAATAAAGCATATAAGTTTACAAGATTAACCTAAATATTAATAATGTAAATCTGTGCATACTATTATGTCAAAAGCTCAACTATGCTTAAAATGTGATTAATTTCCATTATGGATAAGATACTCATCTTTGTTATAAAAACAATGGATTAACAAATACATTTGAGCTCTTTTTTGAAAGTATTTGTCTGTTTGTCTGTTTGGTAATATGTTGAAGTATTTTGATCCAGCATAAATAATATTTTTATTTCCAAACTGGCCCCTATATGATTGAAGAAAAATGTCATTTTGTCTGCGAGTGTTGTGTTTGTGTATATCTTCATATAGGTTAGGGAATACTTTGGAGTGTTTTTACATACAAAATAACATAATTTACATATATGCCAAAGATGGGTAATATTTTGAATTTCCTAATGCATTATGACTTTGTGGGTTCGTGAAATGAAAAGTCCAATTGCACCACTCAAAACTGTTCTTTATTTCCACCGACTTTCAGTTGAACACTTACCAATTACACAGAATTACGTAATGCACACAATTACGATTCACCAGTTCGTCCGTTACAATTCCACTTGCACTCGTAATTACGTAAACTCCTCCCACGCACGTACGCAGTCCGTCCTCTCACTGGGCGCTCCTCACAGCTCGCCAAGAACTGACTGACTGACTCAATTCACTCACTGCAGCCCTTTTTATAGGACTATCGGCGTTTTCTCGAAGCCTCTAGTTTCCGTGAATCACCGCGAAGGTTCCAGGTGGCAGTGGAAGCGGGAGGGAAGAGGCGGCCTGCGCAAGTGACATTTCCCTAACCATCCCCTCAGTTAGTGACAGAGACTAATGGGCGGGTGTGGCTTGGCTGCCTCTGGCCCCTTACTCAGCTGTCGTTGGCTGTGCTTTCCGCTAATTGGGTGACACTGCTCCCTCCTCAAAGGTGGTCGTCCAGAACAGCACCATCGTAGCGGGCTAGACGTCCAGGTGTACCACCATCTTCCCTCAGGGAACCTTCTGGATGCGGTAGACCACGTCGTTAACCCTCTTCACCATCCGGTAGGGTCCTTGCCATGGCTGCTGGCGCTTCGGGCAGTGTCCCTTAGGCCAGGTAGGGTGGCACAACCAGAACAGGTCACCTTCCTGGAACCCTAGGCTGTTGACTTGCCTGTCATACCTGGTCTTCATGCGGTCGCTCGCCTTCTGTATGTTCTGGCGAGCCATCTCGTGCAAGTCATGGAGATGTTCCACCAAGTGCTCCACATACTCGGTCGCTGGCTGTTTCGCTTCCGCAGGACTTCCAAAAGCTAGGTCACAAGGGAGGCGTAACTCTCGGCCGAAAATTAAGCTGGCTGGCGTCATCCCAGTTGTGTCGTGTGTAGACGAGCGGTAGGCCAGCAAGAGCAGAGGCACCTTGACGTCCCAGTCTCGCTGATGGCTGGACACGACCTTCCTCAGGTGTTTTTCTGAGGTCTTGATGTATCTTTCGACCATGCCATCCGACTGGGGATTTAGAGGCGTCGTGCGGGTTTTGTTCACCCCAAGCCTTTGTAGTGCCTCCTTCATCAGGTTGTACTGAAATTTGGTGCCCTGTTCACTGTGCAGCTCTAACGGTACCCCAAATCGACAGAACACTTGCTCCAAGAGGCAGTCTGTGATTGGCCTTGCCTCTTTGTTCGGGATGGCATACACCTCCAGCCAGTTGGTGAAGTAGTCCACGACCACCATCAGGTACTTGTTGCCTCGGTCGGACGTCGGAAATGGTCCGTATATGTCGACCGCGATCCGTTCGAATGGCGCTCCGACGTTATACTGCTGCATGCGATCCCGGGTCCTAGTTTGGGGGCCAGGACTCGCCGCGCACACGTGACACTGACGCCACCATCTCTCAGCATCTGCTCGGAGTCTCAGCCAGTAGTACCACTGCCGTAGTTTGTCAATCGTTCGGTTCGCTCCAAGGTGTCCTCACGAAGTACCGGCGTTCACTTCCTCCAAGCCCTCCGGGAGCTTACTCCGGGGAAGTACCAACTGTTCTCTCTGCGTCTTCCCATCGGGTGATACACACACCCGGAACAGCACGCCCTCTCTGGCTTCAACGAGTCCCATTGGGCCCAGTACGACTTGTAGGTGGTGCTCCTCGGTGCGATGTCCTCCCAGGTTGGTCTCGTCCCTGCCTCCACTTCCCTCAAGAGTGGCCCCAATTCTGCGTCGACCAGCTGCCCCCTCCTCAGGCCTGCGCTATCCAAGCCATCCGCAGGTACTGCCACAACTACTCGGACTGCTGCGGCACGCTCCTTCTCTTCCACTCTTGTTCACTGGCCGTACTCTTCTGGACAGGGTCTTCGGGACATGGCGTCTGCGTTACCGTGGCTCTTCCCTGTACTATGTTCCGAGGTGAAGTCGTACTCCTGCAGCCTCTGTACCCAACGTGCTGTCTGGCCTTCCAGATTCTTAAAGCTCAATAGCCAGGTTAGGGCGGAATGGTCAGTCCTCAGGTGAAATGGCTGACCGAACAGGTACTTGTGGAAGTGCTCCAAGGACTTTACTACCGCCAATAGCTCTCGTCGGGTTACACAGTAGTTCTTCTCTGCCTTGGATAAGGTCTTGCTGTAGTAGGCTATCACCCGCTCATGGACGTCCTGGATCTGCGATAAGACACCTCCAATGCAATGGTCGCTAGCGTCGGTGTCCACAATGATGGCGCACCCCGGTTGTGGGAAACCCAGAATTGAAGCACTGCACACGGTCTCCTTTTGGTGCTGGAAAGCGTTTTCGGCGTCCTCTGTCCACGCATAAGGCCGGTGTTCTTCTGTCAGGCGGGAGAGTTGTTTTGCGATGTTGGAGAACCCCTTTATGAAGCGGCGGTAATAACTGCACAGCCCCAGGAAACTGCGCAGCTCTTATCCCTTGGGCGAGGCCAATCTCTCTCAGCCGGTGTCTTCTCCGGTACTGTGGCCACTCCGGTTGCTGAGACTATGTGGCCTAAGTAGTTCACTTCCTTGCGAAATAGCTGGCACTTCTTCGCGTTCAGCTTCAAGTTGGTCGCCTGCAGTCTCTGTAAAACCTTACTCAGATTCTCGAGGTGACCTTCAAAAGTCTTCCCGACGACGATGATGATGTCGTCCAGGTATAGCAGGCAGGCATCGTAAGTCAGCCCTCTCATCACTGATTCCATGAGGCATTGGAAAGTAGCTGGTGCGTTGCAGAGGCCAAAGGGCATAACCGTGACCTGCCGGAGCCCTTGGCCTGTCGAGGATGTGGTCTTCGCCTTACTCTTGGGTCTAGAGCTACCTGCCAGTAGCCCGACTTCAGGTACAGGGTCGAGAACCACTGTGCACCAGCTAGCGTGTCCAGGGTGTCGTCAATCCGGGGTAAGGGACACAGTCCTTCCGGGTGACAGCGTTCAACTTTCTGTAGTCTACACAGAAGCGCAGCTCGCCATTCTTCTTTGTCACCAAGACTACAGGAGAACATCACGGGCTGTCAGACTCGGACTCTTCAATCACTCCCCTGGATCTCATGTCCTGCAGCATGTCTCGTGCCGCCCCTTGCTTCGCCAGCGGAACGCGTCTACGTGGTTGCCGAATAGGCCGCGTGTCCCCGGTTTCGATGCGGTGAAGCACTTTGTCCGTGCGGCCGTAGTCACTGTAGCCTTGACCGAAGACGCTCTGGTATTGCCTCAGCAGTTGTCGAACTTTCGCCAGCTGTTCTGCGGTCAGGTGGTTGGACGCCCTCTCCAGTAGGCCTTCTAGCCGGGGCCCCAGGTGTTGCGTCGGCACCGGCTCCTGATTCTTGTCGATTGCTGTTACGCTTACTACGGGCTAGCACCTTCCCAATTCCGTCCCAGCCTGGACGTCGTGATCGGTGTCCGTTGGATTTAGCAGTCTCACTGGCACCTCCTCTCGGCACGGCAGCAATGCCCTGGCTACACACAGTCCGTGTACAGGCGTCTTCTGGTCCACCATCATGTTCCTGGTTCTCTGGCCTTCCAGTCGCACCGTCACCACAACGTCGCTCCTCGCGGGGAAAACCACGTCTTCGTTCAAGATGACCCTGCAGATTCCAAGGCGTTCTTCGGGTTGTCGGAGTATAACCTCTTCTCCGTTATGCCGCAGGACCTTCCTGCTGACTACGACCGTCGCCTCGTGGCTCGTGAGGGCATCCAGTTCGAGAATCACCTCCTCAGCCACCTTCGTGACGAACACCCACAGCCGCACAGCACTCCGTCCAGAGGTGAGCTCCAGCAGGGCCTCCTTCTCCACAGGCAAGGTGTCGCCCGATGCCGTGAAAAGCTGGTATGGTCGCCTCGGATTCCTTGTTCGCAAACCCTTCGCCACGTCATGTCTGATGATGGTTACAGCCGCCTCGGTGTCCACCAGCACGCGGTACGGCTTTCCTCTTACCCAGCCGTCCGCAATGAGGCTGTCATCCATACGCCGGCTGACGGCGCGCAGTGTCACTCAAGGGAATGGTGGTGTTGGCGCCGACGTGCCCTTCTCCACGACGGCCCTTACTGGTTTTCCGACTGCTATTCTTGGTGTGGGCAGTCTCTGCAGGTGTCCGGGCTGACCACACCCCCAACACAGGCAACTAGGTGTTCGCCGGTGTCCCTCGGCTGGTATTCTGTCTCCGGTGTAGCGGACACTCCTCGTTCTCGACGTCGGGATAGCTGTTACCTTGGCCGCTTCCATCCTTAATGCTGCTGTTAGCGCCTCGTGGATTGTTTTATAATCGCCGAGCATTAGGCGCTGACGAATCCCCGTGTCCCGTACCCCGTCAACAAAGATGTGGGCAGCTTCCCGGGATACGAACTCCGGTGGGAGGTCGACTAGGGCCTTGCTTGCCAGTTGTTTAACTGCCAGGGCGAACTCCTGCAGCGTCTCCCCCGGCTGCTGTGACCATGCCTTTTACTGGCTGCGGTACGTTGCGGATAAGCGGTGGTTTCCGAAACGATTCACCAGGGCCTCCCAGATGTCCTAGGGCGCCGCCGTTGTCTGCACCGCGTTTAGGTCTTCCGCGGCCCGTCCCTGGAGGATGGCTATTAACTGTGTGGCCTCCTCCTTTGGCGACCATTTGTTGTGCTTGGCCACTGCGTCGAACTGGCGGCGGAAGACTTCAAACGTTAACGCGCCGTCATGCTTTGGAGGTTTGACGCGCGCAGATGTTGTGTCGCGTCCCAGCAGGTCGGCCTTCAAATCCTTCAGCTTCCTGCCGACGACGTCCTCCACCATGGCGTTCAGGGACGACGCTGCTGTCGGCCTTTCCCTCCAGGTTGTTTACGCGGTTCGCAAGGTCTTCGACGTCTTGCACCACGGCGTTCAGCGCCTTGGCGTTAATCATTAAGGTGGTCTCTACTTTGACCCATCCGCTTGCCCAGCTTCGCGACGTCATCACTCACGCCGGCCAACTGTTCCTCAAAATTGGCGGCGAGGATCTCGTACACCACCTTCATTTCCGTGGCCCTCATTTCAGTGGTCAATTCAGTCTTTATTTCTTCCATCTTCTCGGTGATGTTGTCGTTGGCCGTCTTCATTTCTGTCAGTTCCGCCTTCATTTCCATCATCTTCTCCAACATCTTTTCCAATGCCGTGTCCATTGCTGTAATGTTCGGTTATGTGGTCGTCCCGCTTCCTGACATCAATATGACTCTGTGGGTTCGTGAAATGAAAAGTCCAATTGCACCACTCAAAAATGTTCTTTATTTCCAACGACTTACAGTTAAACACTTGCCAATTACACAGAAATACGTAATGCACACAATTACGATTCACCAGTTCGTCCGTTACAATTCCACTGCCGCTCACAGCTACGCACACTCTTCCGATGCACGAACACAGTCCGTGCCCTCACTGGGCCCTCCTCACAGCTCGCCAGGAACTGACTGACTCAATTCACTCACTGCAGCCCTTTTTATGGGAATACCGCCGTTTTCTTGAAACCTCTATTTTCCGTGAATCACCGCGAAGGTTCCAGATGGCAGTGGAAGGGGGGGAAGAGGCGGCCAGCGTCAAGTGACATTTCCCTAATCATCCCCTCAGTTAGTGACAGAGACTAATGGGCGGGTATGACTTGGCTGCCTCTGGCCCCTTACTCAGCTGTCGCTGGTTGTGCTTTCCGCTAACTAGATGACAATATGGTCTACTAGACTCAGATTGTGACAACTTAGGTAAAACTCCAATAGCCCTCTCTTGCACTGAAAATAGGTGTGCAAAGGTCTTACCAGCAGAATCCTATAACATAGCCCCATATTCCAGATGTGAATGAAATAAAGAAAAATATACGTTATGAATTGCTTCAGGAGGTAAAATGTTAACTTGTTGATGTAACAAAAACACAGTCTTATTAAGTTTAGGATAAACATTTGCCGGGCCTTATAGCCATGGTCGCTAAAGCATACGTCTATGGTATTATGCCGCGTAGAGGGTCGCGGTATCGAGTCCCGCCTTGGGCATGGGTGTTTATGTGTTGTATTTGCACTCTAGATATATTTTCCTCTTTGTATGTCAAATTCAGTCCATTATAGATATAGCTCCTGCCCAGTGAAGTCAGCAATTCATAGTGATGTTTGTGTTTGAATTGCTGACTCATTACTTTCAAAAGTAAAGTTGTGTCTTCTGCATATAATGTGATGATATCAGTGCCCTTATTTGGTAGATGTTCAGGCAAGTCATGTATGTATAATAAGAACAGTATGGGACCTAGAATTGTAGCTTGAGGGGCTCCATATTCATTAATTTGTAACAATGATAAATGTGTTATGTAACCTTTACTATCAGTCGACCTAATTTTGGTACTTCGTTTCCCATCTAAAAGATAAGGTATTACCCAGTTATCTGCTCTATTTGTAATACCGTAGGCTTCAAGTTTCTTTATTAATAACTGATGATCCACGAAAATTCAAGAAAGTCCTGTGACTTTCTTCTTGTTACTCAGTTTATTTATGATATTAATTGCTTATGTTATTGCATCTCTTGTGGACAATTTTTTTTGAAAGCCATATTGCCTATCTCAGTATTTTGTGTTTCTTAATGAAACTTGATCTATTTAGAAATACTTTTTCATAAACTTTGGATACTGCTGACGTAATTGTAATTGGCTGGTAATTACAATTATTTTCGGGATTGTCTTTTTTAAATACAGGTATTACCTTACCCTTCTGTAGACAAGAGGGGAACATACCTTCTGACATGGATGCGTTTGTGATAGTCACCTATTGCATTTGTTGGAAAGAAGCACAGCCAATGCACATAGATAGATAGTGCTACGCGGAGATAAGGAACAGATAGTGCAACGCAGATATAAATAGCTTGCCGAAACAGATAAAGGTAGCATGGAGATAAAAGCCTTGCCGAAACAGCTAAAGTTAGATAACTAGAAGATTCTAGTGCCGTATGGTTCATTCTGTGACTTTGTAGGTTCGTGAAATTAAAATTCCAATTGCACAAACTCAAAATGTTCTTTATTTCACCGAATTACAGTTGGAACACTTGCCGATTACCAGAATTACATAGCACACACAATTACAATTCGCTAGTTCATCTGTCACGGCTCCACCCTACACTCACAATTATGTACAATTCCTCTGATACACGTGCACAGTCTTCCAGTCCGTTCACTAGCACGGCGCTCCTCATGGCTGCTCGCCAAGACCTGAACTGACTCGTCCACTGCAGCCTTATATAGGAAGATCGCTGTTTCTGGAAGCTTCGCGGTTTGGAAAATCATCCCGTAGGTTCCAGACGTCAGGGGGAGAGAAAAGATACGGTACAGAGCTCGTGCCGCCCTTCCAACCTTCCCCCCAGTTACTGACACAAGATAAATGGGTGGGCATGGCCTGAATGCATCCTGTCTGGCTCCACCTGCCAGCTGGTTCTATCGGGAATTCCGATGTTCGGGTGACAATTCTATAAATATGAGTAGAGGTATATATAAGATATTGAGACGCACAGGAGAGTGAGTCGAAATGGAACTTGATTCATACGCGTACAGCTGTGTTTTGAAAGTGAACTCTTGTTTGTGGGTGTGGCATAGACATTGGAGGCGGCATTTGTGTATGGTTACGTAATTCTGCTACTGTACGGGTTGACCAAAGTGTATTTCTACAGAAATACAGAACATTTTGAATTTCTGCAACTTGGACTTTTAATTGTACGAACCCACAGTCACAATATCTCCTAATGGCTGTGCTATAGTGCTTACATACTTTTAGGATATTACTTGTTATACCATCATATCCAGTCCCTCAATAATTTAAAAAAATTGACAAGTGTCAATAAACCGACTACAAATAGTTTTTACGATGTGTACACCTGAGAAGTAGTTTTTCAAAACTCGATAGATGCACAAAATGCATTTCTGAGAAAAACGGTTTTTTCTATTTATTGGCAATACTAGTTGGTTAGCATAGCAAATATATCATTCAATTCTCCTTTCTGAAACAGTCTCATTTAATGTGAAAAGAAACAAATAGAGTAGTTTAACTAGTGCAAATTTGAGGTTTGAAAATGCTGAGTTTTTTCAAAAGTCGATAGATGCTCGTTAACTTATATGCACATGCGAGAAATTCACACATGAAGTTTTGTTATTTTCATCACTTATTGTTTTTGTTACTTTTTATTTGTATTCATTATTTTTTATTTATTTTCACCTTTTCATAATGCATAATGTAGAATACAACCAACATATTAATGTTTATAAGGATTATTTTAGTAAGTATACACTTAGGAACTAAGTACTGCTACATTCACAATAACAATATAACATGTTTGTTTTATTTATATAATAAACATATTGAATGCATACATGGAAATTTCAAGCAATATGAATACGTAAGCTTTAACATTTATTAGTATCTTCTAGTACACGTTCACAGGATTCATTAGCAGTTTCTGGAATTTCAAAAAATTTAGCTAGATTTTGAACATCCTATTTCTTTTCTTTGCTCACTCTATTAGTTTTGGGAACATTTTGAGATTGAAGCAGGTATTCACTGCAGGACTTGCTGCACAGTTTCATCACATCCGCCTCCACAGGCAAAGCAGAATATGTATTTTGAACCTCTACACATATCTTATGATCTTCCTTTGATTGCTTGAAATATGTTATGATTAGCTGATTATTCATTTTGAAAGGAAGCTTTGGCTTCAGTTCTTGTTTTGCACTTTCTTTCAAGTCCTTAATTTTCCAGTCTTGTAACAACACTTTCACAGAGCTGTAATTTTGTAATATCTGTTGGTACTCATCAGGACTCAAGATATTCTCTTTCTTTTTTTCTTTTTTTCTAACTCTTTTTCTGTTCTACCAAAAACTCTATCAGGAGGCATATAGTTGTGCCCATGTATTGGCTAGATATGTGAAATGCGGGAAAATGTTTTACTCTTCTCCAGGAAAGCAATCAGCATGAACATCATCACACTATTTTTGTTCTGACTAGAGCAAGAGTCTGAAAATAAACGAATGGTAGATAGAGTGTTGCTGGACATCCTTTCTTCCATTTCTAACAAGAAGTGGTGCAAAGCTGAGGCAACCTGATTGCAGCCTTTAGCAGATTCAGTTGCCAACCATGTATACAAGCAAATGTTGTCTTTGTTCTGTTTTTAGATGGAATGATTATGTATAGATTATACAGCCACACTTGCCTTGCATAGAATACCTCGCTAACAGAAAGTTTAGGCATTGGTGGATTCTGCTGCATATCAAAGGAAATAGTGATTGTCTCAGCGTTTTCCTCTTTTAGTAGCTGATAAAACATTTTTGAATGCAGCTTTTGCAGTCTGTACATGGTTCTTAGTTAATTTTTCTTTTCCACATCTGCCTCTGCTTTAATACTTCATCGTTCCCATTTTGCAGGTTAAGCATGTGTCTGTGTGGTGCACAGAATGAAAGATTGGAGAAGTTGTAACATATGTATTTATATTTTGAAAATTATCAGACTGGTAGATTTCGTAATCTTCTTTTGTTGCAAAAGTTGGTCCACATTTTTCTGATACTAAGTTCTGGAGATAAATGTCCTCTCCTTGATTTTGCTCTTTCATGATGGCTTTCTGTATATCTGTACTTTCTTTATGTCTTGCTTTATAGCAGGAGAAATGCCCTTCTGTAATATTCCTGTTCTGTCACCTCCTCTGGATTCCTTTGGTGCATTCTCAGATAAGTGAAATTGTTTAGGCAGGAGAGTTAATCTATCTTTTGACACCCCTGTGACTCCTTGGAAGCTTGCAGCACATATTGACAGTGCTCGGCCATCATTGGTTCTCACACTGTAACGCTAACAGTCTGCTTTCTATTTGCAGCTTCTTTCTTCACCACTCTGTGATTAGGAGTTCTAATGCTCATATATTTCATAAGGAATTTATCTTGACCTATTTTGTTGAGCACGGAAAGATGATGGTGATATCCACTTATATCATTATAAGGCAAATCAGCTACATGAGAGGGCTTATGCCCTTCAATTTTAGGATTTCGTGGAGTGCACTTGAGAGCATGTGAACTAAAATTGCTGGAGAATGAGCTTTCCTTATTTTTGCTTTTCGTACCTCCCGCAGCATTCTACCACAATCTGAGCTCCTGTCCATTGTGAATAGTACTGTGCAATGTCTCAACTAAGAATAAAAATAGCATGTAAGTCTAACAAATCCTTCAGAAATGAACGTGAAATCCAAGCGCACAACCTCAGTTTGCAGTTATTGCCAAAGGTGCAGCACTGTTCAAAGCTTGGAGGAATGTTAGAGAATTCCAAGAATCTCAATAGTGAGATGGCAGTCAATGCCAACATGCATTTCTCAGAATTGAGGTTGCTACATGATCATAAAATCATAAAATTGCATCTATCTACTTTTGCATTAACTGAGAAAGTGCATATATTGAGTTTTGAAAAAACTGCTAATATTCCCTAATTTCTACACAGGACATGATTCGAATTTTGCAAAATCAGACTTTACAGAACGATGCAGAAGGCGAAAATTATGCTGATACTATATATAACTCAATTTTGCAAAATTTTGCATCGAGTTTTGAAAAAACACTCCTCAATTCAAAGAGAAAGTACTGGTAGCCCCTCTTCCACCTTAGCCAATACTTACACAATGGGGCACTTGGCTAACTGCTGCCGTTTACTATGCCAAGCACTTAAATGTCATAAAAAATGTTGTCAGTGAATTAGATGAAACAGAAGGTTCCTTGATTGCCACGGCTAAGAGATCACTCGAGTGCCCCACTCTTGCAAATTCCTTTGCTTGTATTAATATTCATTTTGGTTTTATACCAGAAGCTATTCTCCGGTTGGAAAGTACAACTTTGCCATTGAAAGGAGCTTTAGATGTCATTGACAATGTTTTGAGAACAAATACTTGGACCAGTGGGAGGTACATGGTCTTCGAAGCTGCAGAAGATTACTCATCGAAATCCTGGTTTTGAAGACATGAAAATCAAAATCAGTTATGAAGGTAGAAAAGTATACAGGAAAGCTATCCCTAGAACCTGCTGCAATGGTTTATGCTCCAATGGCGTCATTTTCTGTTGAAGGAACGTTTTTGTCGTAAAAGAATATGTTGCTCGAAATCGTTAACCACAGAACATTTGGGTATGTATGTAACTATCTACTACAATGCTAAAAAGTAACCTAGAAAGCAAACAGTAAACTCTATCATGTACGTTCTTTGATAAATATCTTTTAAAACTTATAGGTATTTTTGTGAAATAAGTTCATGAAACAATAAATAAGCAGAAAAGGACAATTATAAGTATATATACTGATAAACAAAACATAAAATAAACTTATTTTAGTAAAGAAAACCCTTAAAAAAGACCTATTTCTCTAATAAAGAAAACCTGAAATGAAGGAATATTCAGTCTAAAAGTCCAAGCCTTGTCGTCAGGCAATGAAATGTGTGAAATGATGCTCAGTTTACTTGTGGTCCATAGAACTAAGTTACCCTACATTCCTCTTTCAGAGTAAGGAAAATCCTTGAAATAACCGTATCCAGGTAACTCAATCTGAGATGCAACAGGACGTCTTAAATATGAGGCAGACACAGCTACCACTATGCTACAAATACAGACATGAGGACTCTTAGCAGAATTAAACCATATTTTAAACACAGTATAAAAGAGGACACTGATATATTCATAATTAAAAGCAAAATGTAAATGAATCAGCTGACGTTTTAGTTAAGTCAATGCATCACCCCCCCACCAAATGTTGGATTCATTTTTCTTTTACTGCAGAAAGCAGGCTGTTCCCTAAATAAAAAAGGAAAAAAAGCAGTTCCAGTTTACCAAATGTTAATGCTGTAAAGACTGATAATTGTAAATGCTGGTTGCAGACATATTGATAATAGCATTCAGAAGTTTCAGTGTATATGTAAGTCAGAATTATGAGGACATTATATGGAGTAGGAATTATTGGCACATTCTTAAAATTCTCTTGTTATGACAACCCCACAATACTGTATGATACTTTGCCTCAAAAAAGATACGGAAGTGTGTTTTCAGAAATAAATTTTAGAAGATGCAATGGTATCAGTGGGTGGACCATGTATATAGGTTTGCCAGTTGTGAATATCTCCATAACTTAGTTTCTAGTAAGCATTCAAGTTGAATATGATGGAGATATAAATTATGAAATAGTATTATTTCTAGTTTGTGTTCTGTAATTTTAATTGTGCTTCTACAATGCCGGTTCTCTTTAAAGTTTCAACACCATAAACCTAATTGCAAATGAAGTGTTAAGTATTTGACATCAGTAAGAAAAGTCATTTGACTGCATTACATTAACTATGCCAAAGGTAAGAGGAAGCAAATGCAGAGTTCTCTTCAAATCATATCATGTATTGTTAATTTAATGCTACAAGTTGATGTTAATGGAAAACTTCATATAGATGTAGTTCATATTTTTGAAATGCATTTTCAACTTATAAAACTTAAGTGTTTTACTTTCCATTTGCTAAATTTTGTTATTGCATGAGAGCAACTAGTTTGTGTGGCTGGTAAGCCAGTTGCACAGATACTCTGGAAATTATTTTATGTGCATTATTATTATTATTATTATTATTATTATTATTATTATTATTATTATTATTATTATTATTATTATTATTATTATTATTATTATTATTATTATTATTATTATTATTATTATTATTATTATTATTATTATTATTATTATTATTATTATTATTATTATTATTATTATTATTATTATTATTATTATTATTATTATTATTATTATTATTATTATTATTATTATTATTATTATTATTATTATTATTATTATTATTATTATTATTATTATTATTATTATTATTATTATTATTATTATTATTATTATTATTATTATTATTATTA